>JAMQGT020008026.1:0-20526 GCA_024447675.2 Pterophyllum scalare
GCTGAAGGCTCTGCCTCCCATTCTGCTTTTAAGTATCCTAGGAACGACAAGTAAGCCAGCAGTCTGAGAGTCAAGTGCTCTATTTGGAGTGATACAGGTACTATGAGGTCTTTGAGATAAAATAGGGCCTGATTATTCAAGACCTTGTATGTGAGGAGAAGAATTTTAATCTACTCTCTCTTTCTAGTACTTCCTGTCAGTACTCTAGCTGCAGCATTTTGAATCAGCTGAAGGGTTTTCAGGGAGCTTTTAGGACAGCCTGACAATAATGAATTACAATAGTCCAGCCTAGAAGTTATAAATGCATGAATTAGCTTGTCAGCATCAGTCTGATACAGGATGTTTTAGGGACAAGATGTGTTTATAGGTCAATCTCCAACCTCCCTTTTCTCTCTTAGAATCCTTGAAAGAGTAGTTGTAAAACAGCTAACTGATCATCTGCAGAGGAACGGTTTATTTGAAGAGTTTCAGTCAGGGCTCTGAACTCATCACAGCACAGAAACAGCATTAGTGAAGGTTGAATGATCTTCTTACAGCCTCTGACAGTGGACTCATCTCTGTGCTTGTCCTGTTGGACCTCAGTGCAGCTTTGATACTGTTGACCATAACATTTTATTACAGAGATTAGAGCATGCCATAGGTATTAAAGGTACTGCACTGCAGTGGTTTGAATCATATTCATCTGAATAGACTCCAATTTGTTCATGTAAATGGGGAGTCTTCTTCACACACCCAGACTGGACTACAGTAACACTGTGAAAAATATTTAAATTTTTGACCAGGATATGTCCTTCAATGCACATATTAAACAAATATGTAGGACTGCTTTTTTGCATTTGCGCAATATTTCTAAAATTAGAAACATCCTTTCTCAGAGTGATGCTGAAAACCTAATTCAAGGATTGTTACTGGCTGCCGAGTGTACTCCCCAGCCTGCACGGGGCTCCCATCTCCTTTGCTCTGAGGGTCTCTCACACGGTCTGCTCACCGGGGGCGTCGGAATGTACCTGCATGCAGGCACAGGACCCCCCAAATGCGTCTGTCCCTAGGTTGTCACAAACCCCGCGGCCTAGTATCTATTATTCTGGTATTGTTAAAATATATGTGCTGCCATTTTGTGCACATATATTATGTGCAGTTGTACTGTGTGAATCTGTGTCAAAATCTTTTTATCATAGTCTGATATTTGGACCTTTTGCCTTCATTCACACTGGGCAGAGGATGGATTGAAGATTTTGCTGGTTTTGCCTCAAAGCTAAATATTATTTATTAAAAAGTAGGTAAATTACTATATTTACATTTTTGAAAAAAGGTCACCTCACCATTGCTTGTGAAATGAAATTACAAAAATTTCCCTCTTCTAGCTAGCAGTTGATCGCCAGGCTCTGTGCCTTGCTGAGACGCCCTTGGCTGGGCTGAGGATTTCACCGCTTCACTTTCAGAACTCTGCTGTCACAAACAGGAGCGCACCCTGCAGACTCCGCCCCAGCTAGGTCAGTGCTATTATCTCCGCTTGCACCTGTATCATATCGCAATTTGCAATCTGCCACTGAGCACGGGCATTTTCATTCACAATGTGCACATTTGATCTCGCTGATTTCCTGTCTCCACTAGGTGGCATTATGAGTGTGATGCAAAGCTGGTAGATAGGTGTGTCCAGACTCATTCACACTCTCATGAAGCATATGAAGTTTGGGACAGGCTGGATGATGTATATTTGACATGTGGCAATTTGGTGTCCTGTGATATGTGATTGAAATCCCAAAATCAAAGTGTTGCTACGGCAACACCGTTTGATATTCTATAAAACCTTGGATAACTTTTGATGGGCTACTTGTCTAGATGATCTGGAGTGATTTTTGTCTCAGTGGATGAAATGTCCTAGGAGGAGTTCATTCAAATATGAGGCCTGAAAATGGCAAAACATAACATCTTAATTTGAAGATGGCTGACTTCCTGTTGGGTTTTGGGTATTGCTCCAAGAGACTTTTTTGCACATCTTGAATGAATGATACTTTATTAATCCCACAATGAGGAAATTACAGTTAACAGAACACCCATCCAAGAAGCCAAACAAACAAACAAACATGGAGAGATAGGTGAACTGTGGCCATGCCACCCCCTTCTGGAGGCGCTGCCATTAAAAAGACGGAAACAATACCAAAAACATATAAGGATAAGTGTCACATAAGCCTGCACAATTTCAGCTATGTAGATGAAATGTAGGTCTGGGGCTGATGTTTTGAAAATTTCTAGGTGGTGCTGTGGAGCCAGTTTTCCATATTTGGTAATCATAGCATTTAAATCTGAAAGCTGACATGTTGAAAGAGAACTGCCAAATTTCATGTGTTTTTGAGCAATTTTCACACTGAATCATCACCAATGTCTGATGTTTATTCAGACAACATTTGAGGTGGATGGGGTGAAACTGGGAGTAGCAGTACATCAAAGAGTAAAACATATTTCCAGGTCCCTCTAGGTGGCATGCTAACTTTTACTGACTATATGCATATCACTGTGTTCAGGGCAGGAGGCTTATCAAAGCACTTTAGATTGGTGCAGATTGGGCAATGTGGCTTTGAGTTTATGCCATTTTTGTGTTCTTGGCTAAACCTCAAAATTCACCATCCCGCCACGGTCACACCCTTTGGCAAAACTCACAGTTTTGAAAACAATGTAAAACCAACTCCTCACGGCTTTCCTGCCGAAATTTGAGGTGGTTCTGCTCAACCACCTTGGAGCTGTACCTCAAAGTGTAAAACATGACATTTCTTGTTCCTACTAGGTGGCGCTGTGACTTTCATTAAATACTTTCATATGTATGTGTTCAGGGGCAGACCCGCAACCTACTGAATAAGTTTTGTCCAGATTGGATTATGTAGGTGCGAATGAGAGCCAATCAAAATTTCCTGGCGAATGATCGAAATTCTGTGTGGCGCCAGCGAAAACTCACCAGTGTTTAAGTTTAGATTCCCCCTGATGTGTAGATTACACTGATCAAATATGAAGTTGATCCGATCCAAATCCTAAGAGTAGTTAGACAAAGTGGGAGGGCAGGAAATCGCTAAAATCGCCCATTTAATTCAAAATGGCGGACTTCCTGTTGGGTTTTTTCGTCATCTGGACATGTTAGATGTGTGTTCCAAATTTCATACATGTACGTGAAACACAGCAGTGGGAATTGAACTAAAGGTGGTGCTGTAGAGCCACTTTGAAAGGGCCATGTCTGAAACCATTAAAATATGTACATTTTCACCAGACCTGACATACAATTGGGCCTTCGTACGATTTGTGCTCAGGCCCTAATAATGACAAATGCTAACAATTCCAATTATGCCTTTTTCAGTCACCTTCATATATACGTTTTTGGGTTGCGCTCATCATTGACCCTATTTCGTCACACAAGCAAACTCATGACGCTAACGATTTCAATTATGGGCTTTTCCAGTCACCCTCATATATACATTTTCGAGAAGCATTTGACCGTGTTAGTAGTAGAAATCAAGGTAGGTAGTAGTAATGGTGGTGGTACTATTCTGGTACCACTACTACTAAGAAGTGACTGTAATGGAGAAAACGAACCCAAAATGACCCTTCATTCTGGCAACTAGAAGCTAGATTAAAGCTAAGCTATTAGCACCAAAGCAGCGACTGGGTGTCTTGAAGTCTCTTTTTTAGGTGTTTTATACACAAGCTTATTGTGATTTTTTCTCCCTGTCACTGAAAACAGCCTTTGTACTCTCTCCTTATAGGCGCTTCATAAGCTTAGTCCAAGATGGTCACAAGCCAAAATGTGATGAATGAGCTGAAAACATGTTCTGTATTTGTATACAGAACATGTATTGCTGGAGTTCTGACCTCTTCAGATGTTTCCCTCTTCTCCATGCACCTTGGAAGTAGTTTCAGATGTGCCAGAAACCCAGCTCTGCTCTACGGTACAGAATGGCTCCCCACATTGGTGAGTTCTTATTATTGACTGAAGAATAAAGTCCTTAAACATAACAAGACTCTCTGTAACCGTTGTTCTTGTGACTAACCAACTGATTAAAAGTCACAAAAGTTAAAAGAAAAGTTAGTGATTTGTGTTATCATGTAATTTAATTTAGCTCATAACTCAGCTAGTCAGTAGCTAGTTAACTGGTAACAATTTTGACCTAATAATCCTAAATGTGTATGTTACGGAGTTAAGATACCATGAACTGCAGCATTGCACATGAGAACTGTACAACACTGGTAAGTAAGGGGGTCGCAGTCTAACCAGGAAGTCTGTCTGCAAACTATCATCATGGAACATCTCTGGCAGCAATACGGTCATTTTTCTTGTTTTCTGTACCCAGGAAATTTGGCTTATCCACTTTGTCTGACATACCGTTCATGTTTTTGCTCATCAGTCTTAATTTCAGAAAAGCTGCTTCATTATGTTTTAGCACTATTGTGGTGTTTTGAGGTCCCAGCAGTTTATTTTGGTTTATTTTTTTCCTGCTTTCACAGCTGAGAAAACTGATGACCGCAGCAACAAATCCAAAACCAGAGTTGTAATGCGATCTACCTGGGCTCCATTGGCTTGGGAAACAATGGAACAAAAAGGGTATAAACGATAACGTGTTTGCTAATACTTCCACTTCCATGAAGAGTATTTAAAATAAAACATGCTATCATCAAAATACAAATTAAACAGAGTAAGAAATAGAAGAATTTCTCCTCAATTGCTGGAGATAAGATTAATATTTTTATGTTATAAAGCCAGTGCACACTTCAGATAGCTAAATACCTACTTCCATCCTTCCTCTCTGAATGTCAGAAGTAAAGGGAGAATCAATTATCTCACATTGATCAGGAACTTGCGTCTCATTTAAAAGCTTTGGATAAATGTCACTAACTCTTTAATGGAAACATTTCCACTGTGGCAGATGCGATATAGAGCTGCCTGTTTTACATTTTCTTTCTGCTTATTGACATCTCGTCACCCTACAGCAGCCAGCAGAATCCTAAAAGGATTAAGAAGTTGCTGTGAGGATGAGGAGAGGATCAAAAATAGGGGAGGCACACATTCAGCTCTCATCCTGTATTACCTGGCTGTGCTTATAGGCTGCACAGCAGCTTACAGCTGTGATTAGACACTTGTACATAGGAGGCTTGAACAAAGGGATGCTAAGCCAGCTATTTGATCCTCACAAATAACAGAGGGAAGCTTTCGTCTGTAGTTCCAGTGCGGTGGAAATATAACATGGGTGATAGTAGTCACATAATCGTAATTAAATGTGTATGCTGGTTGACTATGTTGGCATTTGCTCATTTTAACTCAAGTCTTTGGTAACCTTAAATCCTCTTCAAATGGACATTTTTAAAAATATCAATCCACAGTGGTGCTCATTTCCTAACGGTGCATCCTGCACACCAACGTTTCAAATCAGTGATTTATCAATATTTTTAAATTCAAGTGCCTCGGACCATGTGTACGAGCAAATGATGAAGGCCTGGCTGTCTTTGGAAATTTTATACACAAATCTTTAAAATGAATACTACTGCTACTACTGCTAATAATAATAATGTGAATCACTTACAGTTTTTCAAAACACTAAAAATCACAAAATACTCAATTACAACAGGTAAAGAAAACAACATAGTAATTGAAAAGGTGTCAATCTTATCCTTATCTTAAACAAGTGGACTGTGCACAACAAACTCCGCCCCCGGCAGACGTCTTAGCTGATTTGAATGTTGTCTGTCTCAATTCAATTAAATTTTATTTATATAGCACCAAATCACAACAGTCATCACCTCTAGGCGCTTTGTATTGTGGGTAAAGACCCTACAATAATACAGAGAAAACCCAACAGTTAAAACGACCCCCTATGAGCAAGCACTTGGCGACAGTGGAAAGGAAAAACTCTGAACATGTCTCACAAACACGTCGCTCTCCAAACATTGAGTCACCTAGATAACACAGATCAGATCCTGTTGCCTACGCCCATAATTCTCAGAGATTTAAAAAGTTACAGTAAAACTTCCATTTTATGGTCATTTTTATTTTTTGAAAAGCTTTATTTCTTATAATGAGAAAATATTTGTTGGGTGGGTAGTAATAGGGGTATTGAAAGTTGTGTCATATATTCTGGTATTCAAATCATAGCCTGATGAGTGGTGATATCCTTCTTACTGTAACAAATGAAGATGATGTGTCTTTTTTTCAGCTGAGATGTAGCCAGAAATATGTGTTAAATGGAGTTTCCCATGTTAAATTTAAGTAGCCTGCAAATCCAGAATCTGGATTGGATCCAGATGGCATTTGGTACACCTGTGTACCAAATATCAGATGAGTCCGATAGGCTTTGAAGGGGATTTTTTTTTTTTCTTTCAGGATTTCTTTGTTTCTTTCTTTTTTTTACCCTGACCTTGACCCATGGTATGGTGGGCACCGGGCGTCTTTACTGCAAATTTGGTATGAACGTGACTTGTAGTTTTGCTTTAGTAATGTTAAAAAATAAACAGACTGATGGGGAAATGATCTTGTCTTTTATAATTTATTTTTTATAAAAAAATTATTATTATTATTATTAATTATTGCTGGATATAATCACTTAAAGTATAATTTTTCTGCACTATTTGGGGTGATGCTCGAGAATCTGGGTTTTCTGTCTTTCTTTCTTTCCTTCCTTTCTTGTTTTCTCGTGGCAGATTCTTTCTCAGGCTCACACATCATTGCCCTCCATATGTTATTTTCAGCTTTAATGCTCAAACTTTTTTTTCCCACTTGAGCTACAGTGACCGTTTCAGGGGAAATAACCTCCATTGTTTGGGTGGCTGTGGCTCAGGAGGTAGAGCGGGCCATGTTAGTTGGAAGGTTGGAGGTTCAATTCCTGGCTGCTCAAGTCTGCATGCCAAAGTATGCTTGGGCAAGATATTGAACCCCAAGTTGCTCCTGATGTGTCCATCGGAGTTTGTGTGTGTCTGAATGTTAAGTAGAAAGCACTTAGATATAGAAAAAAGTCAATGGGTAAATGTAAATGCAAATGCGTTGTATAAAGCGCGTTGAGTGTTCAACAACAAGCCAAAAGGAAGTTACTATGTGTCAATCAGCAGTAATAAAGTGCATGACATGGAGGTGCGTTGTTGCTGCGCAGTGCTTTGCAGAATTCTGCCAAGATGTTGTACTGTCACAATATGTGAAATAATGCAGGCTGCTCTTTTTTGTTGTTCTGGTTCAGTGACCAATTCAGTGGAAGTGAACTAACTTAGTTTTCTTATTTCTGTTTAGGGTCAATATATTGTCACGTTCTGTGATGAGAGTAAATATTTTCCTGTGTGCAGAGCTACTTAAGTGCTAATAGGATAGACCAAACCTCAGTGCAGATGACAAGAATACAGTAAATTCATATAATTTAACCTATTTGGCACATTTTGTATACATGTATTCACAAAATAAGAAATTCTTCTGTGAACTGTCCTGAAGGTGTTTGATTAAAATATTCGTGTTCGATTCCAATGATGGTGTATGTGGTGTATGGTCATTGTTAATGCTGCATACTGTACTCATCAGTGTATTTGTCACATTACTTATCCTGATAAACTTTGGAAGTAAACCCTACTTAAACCAGTTTCACCAGTAAGTTGCTAGGCTGCAGGGTATCATACGCAGGCTGCTGTATCTGACAGATATTTGTATTCAGCCACAGAATGAATCCCTTTTCTCTTCTGCTCACTTCAGTGTACACCTGAGGAGGCTTGAGAGAAGACTCTTAAAAAATGTGTGTCCTGAAAGAGAATTCATAATGGAGGTGATGCTTCATGGTAATAAATTGTGTGCAGTGAAGGTGGTAATAATTCCTGACCCTATTAAATTAATTAAGCCACAGCTTATCATGATAGAAAGCCAGAGAGAGAGAGAGATGGGGAAAAATTAGTCCTTTAATTCATGGTGGTGGTCCTTCTGAAAGTCTCTCAGTGATGAGACTGGAGGGAAGGTACACCGAACAAATGCATAACTTATTAAATTAGTGTTGGTCTCCATGGGATGCAAAATAATTGTCCTCTATATTATTAAGTTTAACCTGCTTTTAGCTGTTTCTTACAGGCTTTATAGGCAACCACACAAGTCCATAGCCACTGCTATGTAACCTCCACGTACTGGCATCATGTGTGTACACGTGTGTTTGTGTTTCACAACTTCAATGCTGCTGTTCTAGTTTTGTCATCATGGTGATAACACTGTACTCAGTTCAATTAAATGTTATGTATGCGGCAGCAATTCACCACACTAGTAACCTCGGAGCATTTCATAATGTAAGGTGAAGATGCTGCAAAAGAACCTTAGTGGTCAGGTGATCTCCTGTGAGCAAGCAATTGGCAATGGTGGGCAGGAAGAACTCCATTTTAACAGGAAGCACTGCAGTACCAATATTACCATGGCTGCTGCCGCAACAGGTGGTTATAATTTTTTGGTTTTTCAGTCTATTTGGCACAGTGACATAAAACACCTCCAACATGGACTTTTGGTTAATATCAATTACTGTAATTTTATGTATTGAGTAATATACTATACTTGTCATTAGTTTCATTTTCTACATATTCTATTTTTCAGTTTCTGTGCAAGTGTTCTAGCATATCTTTACATGATGAAGAAGAAGCTGCCTGCAAGAGGTCCGCCCCGACTTGCTGATAAGAAAGACAGTAAGAGTCAGCAGTGGAAGTAATTAGCATTTGAGGCGGAACACCAAGGGTGATAATTGATTTCCAAAAATCAATATGCAAACAATGTTATTGTGTTTTTCATACCAAGGAAGGAAATACTTCTAGCAAAGCAACTGATCTGTTCACATAATTCAAGGTTTCATTTCATATTGACAACATTCAAAGTGTTGTCCTTTATACTGAAATATACATTCTATACATTACTGTTTTGTTTCAAAATGATTCCATTGATGTGAAATCAACTACGTTCCATGGGCTAAACTTTTTCAGGGACTAAAATTAAATAAACTCTTAACGGAGGAACTCGTACTGTTAGTAGGCTACTTGGCAACCATCCTAAAATTTCAGTGTGTGTCCTGTCAACACAGTATAATTGTAGCATTTTCTGTTCTCTACTGTTGTTGCTTTTTTATACAGAAATGTCAGTTTTGTTAATGTTCAAATTTGTAATGTTCATGTACTTATACTGGTATTGCCACAGACTACTAGATTTCTGATATTGTGACATCCCTAATTAGATGTGACTGGAACATTGTTGACTTCTAGATATAACTCCCTTGAAACAAGTGCAGCTGATATTGGGTTCTCGAGTTTTGATGACACGTCTTGTTATCAGCAGGGAGTTCATCTTCAGTCAGTTATGACAAGTAATGCTAAAGTCAAGTCAAGTTTATTTCTCTTGACATTTAAAACAACAGCAGTTAACCAAAGTGCTGTACATCTAAAAGAATCAAATAACTTAAAATATAAAACAAAATGACTGTTAAGACAGGAAACATAAAATAATAAAAACCTGAGTAAAAACAACACAAAAAAATGATGTACTCAGAACTCAGCCTGATTTAAAAGCCAAAGAATAAAAATGGGTTTTAACAGGTTTTAAAAGTGTCTACTTTTAGCGGTCTGGATGTGGAGCAGAAGTTTGTTTTTGGTGCATCAACTGCAAAGGCCTGATCTCCTCTGTGCTTTAATCGGGACCTCAGGATACTTAGGAGTGTCTGCTCAGCAGACCTCAGTGATCTAGTGGGAATATGCAAACTTAATCAGAGAGGTAAGAAGGCGCTAACCCATGCAATAACTTAAAAAAAAGTAGAATAAAATAAAATAGAATGGCTTTATTGTCATTATACAGCATGTACAATGAGATTGGAGGGCCACTCCATTTAAAAACCGACTGGCAGCCAGTGTAGGGATGCTAATATGTGGTCTCACTCACGAGGGCCTCTTTCATGTCCTCTTTTCTATATTACGTTGCTTTCTGTTTCTTGCACGATGAAGAGTATTGGTCTTTTAAATTGAAGCATCCAACACTGTTTGCTCGGGGAAGGAGGTTTTTGGGATCAGACCTGTTTTTAAATATCCCCTCCCCTGTGGAGATCTGACAAGCATCCAAGCCGTTCCATTCATAATCCGATAAAAGCCACTCAGTTCAAGACTCCTGTTTGTGAGATGTTTGAGAGGCACTATTCTGCCACAAAACTACTCATGAGTAGATTTTTTTCCAGTTTGATGTAAAATTGATCAGTTCATCAATGAAAATGACATGTTGCATCAGGGCAGAGCGAAATTGTGATAATATTTAACATGACACTTTCTCACCGTGCAAGTTAAGATCTCCACCCATAACAATCAAAAACGATACCTGATTTTAATCTTCGTTTATACTTATATAAGTATTTGGACACTAACACAATTTTTATAATGTGTCTCTGTACCCCACCACAGTGGATTTAAAACCAAAACAATCAAGGTATGATTGAAGTACAGATTTCAACTTTAATTCAAGGGGTTGAACAAAAGTATTGAATTAATGGTTTATATGATCCCCCACTTGCCCAGATGAGGCCTGTTCCCTCTGTATTCCATGAAGATCTGAAGATGGTTCCATGTGTGGAAATAACATTTGGTAGCTGTTCACAGGAACTCTCAATACTTAAAACGCCTCCACCTGGGGCAGCAACTCGTCCCTGAGCCAGAGTGGGCACTCCACCCTTTTCCACCTGAGAAACATTGCCTCAGACTTAGAGAGATATAGATAGAGGGAGAGAAATAGAGAGAGCAATAGAAAGCAATAGATAAAGATATGTACAGTTAAGGATAAAGTGCAAGTACATTATGCAGTTATGAGTGATAAATATGACGTGGTAAATAGGAATATATATTTATTGTCTATAGATGTGTATAATGCAGAATAAGCCACAGTGGAGCTTCTGTACCGGGTACCAGGCCGCGGCGGCCGTGAACAGCTCTGTAGATAGCTGAAACATTGAAAAACAAAGGGTGACACAGGAGAAGCTGTTTGCAGTCAATGATTCCTCCTCAGCTATATTTATTAACACATCAGTGAATGACCTGTGATGAATGTGAGTATGAATGGTTGTTTGTCTCTCTGTGTTAGTCCTGCAACAGGCTGGCGACCTGTACAGGGTGTACCCTGCCTCTCGCCCCGTGTCAGCTGTGATAGGCCCCCGAACAGGATAAGCGGCAGAGAATGGATGGATGTCATTCATTGTTAACATTGTCCATTTTGAAATAAGCATCATCTTGCTGCACAAACACATACACGCATGTATGTGTGTGTGTGTGTGTATAGATATATATCTATAGAAATGGACTTTTTCTACATAGTCCCTCTATTTTGACAAAATTTAATTGGACAAGGCAAAGATTTTTTAAATATATAAGGATTTTTTTCAGTCAGTGATTGCTGTGTCTTCTCCTTTGAGATGCTGTGCTAGGCGTTTTCAGGTTTGCACTTTTCGCCCTTCAGTTGTGCTTTCTGTAAGTTTAACTGAGTTCAGTAAGGTGACTAACTCCACCTTTTAATAACTTGTGTTAAGAAGCTGTTCATCTGCAATTGCTATATGCTTTGGGTCATAATCTATCAGTACTGTGAGGTGCTGTCCTATGAGCTTTGCAGCCTTTTTCTAAATGTGAGCACAAAGTATAGACTTCAGAATTCATTCTGTTGCTCTTCTGCTACAGTACTCACATTATCAATAAACAAGGGACCAAGTTTCATTGGCTACTAAATATGCCCAGGATCTAATACTGCATCCACCATCTTTAATGATTATTTAATATTGATCACTGGCTGTCTTCCACAGCATGTCTTTTGTCCTGTCTCCCTCCCTTCTCCTCCAACCAGTCACGGCAGATGACTGCGCCCCCCCCCCCCCCCGAAGCCTGATTCCAGTTTCTTCGTGCTAAACAGGAGTTTTTCCTTCCCACTGTCTCCAAATGGTTGCTCACAGGGGGGTCGTTTTGACTGGTGGGTTTTCTCTGTAGTTGTTGTAGGGGCTTTTCCTTTTAATGAGCCTTGAGATGACAGATGACCGTTTTGTTGTGATTTAGTGCAATATAAATACAATTAAATTGTGTATTGTGTAAATTGTGTTCACTTTAGCTGTTTAAATCACATTGTAGTTGTTTTCAGAAATGCTCTGTATGATGAAGCAAATGTATTTCATTTACTGTCCCCCTCATCTGTAATTCTGGATGAAAAGTATTCACTGATCAAGCAGTAAATTATGACTAGTGACACGTGAAGCAAAGAAGACTATCTCTTCATCATGGCACCTGTTAGTGGGCAGGTTATCTTAGGAAGCAAGTGAACATTTTTGTCCTCAAAGTGGTAGAAGCTGGAAATATAGGCAAGCATAGGGATTTGAGTGAGTTTGACCAGGGCAAAATTATGATGGCTAGAGAGCTGGGTCAGAGCATCTCTAAAACTGCAGCTCTTATGGGATGTTCCTGGTCTGCCTTGATCAATATCTATCAAAAAGTGGTCCAAGGATGAACCAGCGACAGGGTCATGGGCAGCCAAGGCTCACTGATGCACACTAGGAACAAAGACTGGCACGTGTGGTCCGATCTAACAGATGACCTCGTCTAGCTCAAATTGCCACAAAAGTTAATAATGGTTCTGTGAGACAGGTATCAGATCCGTCAGGGTGCCCATTCTGACACCTGTCACCTACCAAAAGCACCAACAATGTGCATGTGAACATCAGAACTGAACCACAGAGCAAAGGAAGAAGATGGCCTGGTCTGATGAATCATGTTTTCTGTTACATCACATAGATGGTCAGGTGCGTGTGTGTCACTTATCTGGCAGCAGTGTGATGATTTGGGCAATGTTCTGCTGGAAAACTCTGGGTCCTGCCATCCATGTGGATGTTACTTGCTCCCACAAAGCAAAAATGGTTCATGAGTGGTTTGAGGAGCACAACAAGTTTGAGGTGTGGACTTGGCCTCCAAATTTCCCAGATCTCAATCCAATTGAGCATCTGTGGGATGTGCTGGACAAACAAGTCCAATCCAGAGCGCACCTTATAGGACTTAAATGATCTGTTGCGAAAATCTTGGTTCCAGATACCACCGCACACCTTTAGGGGTCTACTGGAGTCCCTGACTCAATGAGTCAGGGCTGTTTTGGCAGCAAAAGGGGGACCAACACAGTAGGTGGTCATATTGTTATGCTTGATCAGTGTATGTAACAATCATTTTAAAACAAAGCTCTTTTAGCCTTTTGACAGATTGGGACATGCAGTGATGTTTCAGCAGAGTGGTCTCAGGAGACATTGTCAGAAGTTGATGCTACAGACTTCCTGGTTCTGCTGCAAAACTTAAAATCATTGATGTTTGGGGATAGTGCAGCTTTAACACTCACTTCAAGCTTTGATTTATGGATGCACAGTTTGAAAACTAAGAGCCTCTCTTCAGTGAATAAAGTACAGGTCAAAGGGACACCTTTGTTACCTTAGCACATGCATCAGTGTGCTAAGGTAACTTCCTCTTCAGCTACTGTCTTATGCCTGCCCTCACTAGATCAATCTATATTCCTGTCCAGTGGCTGTATCAGTACTGACATACTGACTTCACTGGACTCTGAGACATTCAGCTCATTCAGCTGAAGGACATTTTGGCCCAGCATCTTACATGTTCAGTCAGTTTTGATTTGATGCAGCGCTTCTGAGACAGTTCAGAAATTGTATGCATTTCATGTCCAAGGGTCCACTGAGGAGCCCACAGTGAGAATGTTGTACACTCACAAAACACAAATGCCTGTGACAAACCAGAGGATGGAAAGACTGTCTTTTGGTCTGACAAGAGTCAGTAAACTCCGGAATAACTGCTGCTGTGTTATTTGGACTACTGAACACTTACTTTGTGCCTTACATCTCCAGAGTTTAACTATGCTCTCGGAGGACTATGGCTGTCTTCTTGCTGGTCTTTGAGCTAGAAAGCAGCATATAGTCACAATAAGTACTAAAGGCTGAGTGGGATGAGTTTACTACTTTATAATGTAATATTTTACAAAAATGTATTTGTTTTTATTTATTTACATAAAGATGTAATTAAGATTATGGTGCAGTATTAGAGTTTCATCTGTATGTTTTTCAGTGCTTTGTTACATTACCTTTCATACAAGTGAGTTCTGAATGTGCCGCATGCTTATTGTGTTGACTGGAAGTCCACTTTTGTGATTGTGTAATATTGAGAAATACATATGCTTGGTTACCGAAGTATGATTTGTTTATTGCCTTACTGCCTTTAAAAATGTTTAGAATTAATATTGTAGGTCGTATTAGTTTAAATTGAGCAGTGTACAAAATATATTCATTATTGACCGGAGTCAGCATATAGTACAGCAAGTATTTGTAAGTGTAATACAGAAATAATAGTAGTAGAAGTAGTAGCGGATCTATTACCCAGAACATGATTAAATCACTTGTAAAATTGACAATAGATTTGTGTTACAGTAAGTGACAAAAATCAGGTTGAAACTTCTGTGAATGAAAAACAAAGTTGGGGGAAAATAGAAATTCTGTTATTTCACCACATTCCAGTGACCGATGAACACAATAAGATCAAGTCACTTAAAAATGATTTTTTTTTTCAGTGTAGCAACAAAAAGCAGAGCTGCAATGCGTGTGTCCAAGATGGACATGAGGGCACAGTGCACATGTATCAAGTGGACAAAATACAACACACACAGAGCAAAACTGCCCATCATGGTTTTTATAGGCTTGCACAAATAGGCGATTGGCCTCTGAATTTAAAATTAACTTTAAAAAGTCATAATTTTATCTCTGTTTTTATAATTGTTAAAAGCTAAAATCATAATTTAACAAGCCATGGTGGTTCAGTGGCAGTTGGCTTTTTGTTGTCTTGATGACACAGAATGTATTTAACATTTATCTTGACTGTGAATCAGCTCTCTGTTTGGCATGCAAAGCAGACACTGTAATCAGACAGCCATTTTCCTCTTTTCTTGTCATATCATCTCCTTGCTTGTAGTGCTGTGGAACATGACATGATAGAAGCTCTCTGTAAATGTCAAGAAGGAAAGAGAAGAGGAGGAGAGATAGGAGTGCTGTGAGGTAATGAAGGAAAGGAATGATGGAATGGAACAAAAATGTGGAAAATGAGGAAGAATACTCAGCAAGAATGGTGGTAGCTTAGAAATTATAAGGAATAAAGACAAGCACAACACAATTAAAGCTCTTAACTGATGTGCTTAGCAACAGGACAGCTGGGTGTTTCTATCTGAATAAACAACACGAGGAAAGTCTCAGAGAGAGTTAGTGAAAGCTGTTAATGAGGACTCGCCTATAAACAATACTTGAAACACTTTATGAATTTGATCTGTGACATACACAGAGGGGATACCAAATCATTCAGTTAATTAGTATAGCTAATTAGCTGCAATGCAACAATAATTAATTTAAAAGGAGATATTTAAATTAATTATTGATTACATTAATTAAATCAGAGGGGGTAAGAGGAGGTATGGGGGTAATTAAGATAAATGTTAAATACACTGGTAATTAGGTTAGTCTTGGGGTGCTGATGATGATGATGTAAAGACAGGCGAACAGGGAGAGAGGAGAAACAGACTGTCACAGCAGCTCAATTCATCACCAGGCTGCAAGGAGAAAGACATGGAGGAAGGTGGATATATGGGGCAGAAAAGGCTGAAGTATCATTCAGGAACTTCCTGTTGGGCATGGTTTCCTTAGTGTTTTTACTAATGAGTGCTGATTGATTGGCACTCATAAGACTGATTGCAACATATGCCACTTTCACCCCTCCAGCCTTGTTGGTGGACTGATCAAAGAACCAAAACACAGCGAGGGTCAGATTTAAAAGTGGGGAGAAAATGGACCAGTGAGAGTGGCTACTTCTGCAGGTGCTACTTGATAAACACAGCATGAGCTAGTTCATTTCAAAAATGACCAACACAGTCTACAAAGAGCAGCACAAATGAGTGGGTCATAAACAAGCAGACCTGAAGAGGAAGCGAGTAATCCACTAACCAAAATAAGAGTCTGTTTTCCTGTGGAAACAGTAAGACAGTTCAAATCAATGAGAAGTAGCTAAAAAAAAAAAAAAAATCAATAGGCTTTTAAAAGAAGGGCAAACTCTTCTATTGGAAATTTCTCGGGACTCTGTGTGGTCCAGCCATGTGAGAAAGTCGTTCTCTGGAATAAAATGACAGCACAGCCCTACTCTGGATTAATGCTGCACTCTGCCTGAGCTGTTCCAAACATCCTGAAATCTGTGTATTACTACTGAGCTGTACAGTAGAGAGAGCGTAGAACGCAAAACATTTTTTTCCACCATCAGATCCGTGTGTTAATAAAGTTGCTGTGCTCCGTACACCAAAGTGCTCGTGCTTTTTTTTCATGCTGTGTGAGGCATGAGGTATTTATGTAAGTCAATATTACATATGCAGACATCAATCTAACACACTCAGGTCTGTCTCAGCCCCAGTAATTACTGCACTTTGATATGGTCTGTCACATGGCATATGACAGACCCAATACTAGAGTGATGTAAAAAAAAAAAAAGAACAAAAAAACCTCTATCAAAGTCAATGTGTGTGCAGTGCAAAGAAAAGATACACAAAGGCTTTTTCACTGTGGAATCTTTGTGCAGAAAAATGACTACAAACCTGAAAGACTGCAAACCCATCAGCTCATTGTCTAATACAAGACACATCCTTGTATTTACTGTCTCTGACACTCCTAGTTAAGTTCAGTTGTTAGGCTCTGTTGTGTTTCCAAAAAATACCAATATCATTGACCAGAAATATGTGTGACTTCATTCTAAGCATTCATGGTGAGAACTCAATGAAGAATTACAGGACAGAGCCAAAGCTTTGGCTCACAGCTTTGAGCCATCCCTGTGTGCCAATTATCTACTCATTCTGACAACATCGTCCCCTGGAATTTCAAATAAATCAACACTCCTAGTGGAAACCATCACAACCACATTCAGTGCCAGATGAGACATGATTTTTTTTTTTTCGGTGTTAAATTCATGGCAGTTTGCAGTTGTGTGCCTCAAAATTTTGCACACCAAAAAGGAAAGTCCTACAAATACATATGCAGTAAGGCCAGTTGCAAAAATAACTGTCCATATCAATCAGTCACAAAGCTGACAGTGTGTTTCTTTAGTAAATATTGACAGCAGAGGGCACAAAAAGAAAGTTTCAGCTCCCTATGCTGAAGAGGAATGAGTGATGATTGACTGTTTAAGCACAAAATGGAACGTGATGAGATATTACTTTGATGACTATTGTTTCCAAGGTCAGCAATGTGTTGCCTCTTGCAGGTATAACATAATGATAAACTGGAACACAGAAAGTTCATTTTTGCCTTTTCATGTTTCTGATGAAAGCGCAAAGTTTGTCTAAGAGACATAATCCAAGAGAAAATGAGAACAGACGGCAGCTTCATATCTGTTGACAAGCCACATGATAATGTGATGAAGTGTGAGAGGCAGCAAAAGTGGGAGAGAGGATGATCAGATCGAGTGTGAATAGGGAATAGATATGTGAGGTAACTCAATTAAAGGAGTATATTTCCACCCTCCCCTCCTGTCCTGAAAGAACTAGAGCAAGTGAAGCCACTTACAATTGTGTCAGAGGACAAATGGAACACAGAGGCGTAGAAGAGGCACATACATTTAAAGAGGAAGTGCTCAAAAATAGCAGACGAACATGTTCTGACAAATGACATCTTGAAAGTCAGAGAATGAAACAGAATCCAGTACTGGAGAAAGAAATGTCCCACACGATGAAAAAAAAAAGAATTAATAGATTATTATCTGTGCGATAACATAAGGGATATTTATTAGTTCTGGGCAAATGTCAGTTGTTCATCTCTGCCACTGAGCACAGATATTTTGGGTTCAAAACAGATGACACAACAGATGTTAGGAAACATTAAGAAAGTGAATTGTATTTAAGAGCAAAGACTTTTTGAAAGACAGACCACCACAGCCTGCTGAGATTTTCTGGCTCCTTTAGGTTGAGCCTACTGGCATTTAACAGCATGAGCATTAAGGGTTTCACCAATCAGTCCAATTTGGCCCTGGAAAAAGAATTCAACACTTACAAATTCTTGAATTTCAAAAATTAAAGCTCTTGATCATGCTCATGTCCTTACATGCCTTCTTCGGACTTGAAGACTGATGGCCCATTCATTGCGATGTGTGCTATTTGGTCTCCGGGTTGTAGCCAGAAAACCAAATCTCATCACAAATATCTGTCCTGACATTAAGATTGGGCGAAACAGTGCTGCTTCAGTTCTGTTTCATATTTGGTCAATACACTACAATACTGTGCAAAGATCTCAATTCACCACTCATTGCTTCATATTTTGCTAGGAAAATGGGAATTAGGCGCAAGGATTTATTGAAATACGCAAACATACATGGAAATACATTATATAAGCCAAAAACTAAGTTTGTACAATTTTAATCAGCTTGAAAGTCAATATTTGGAATGATGACCTTCTTCAACACAGTCTGAACTCTCTTATGTCATAAGAAAAGGATCCAAATGCAGACTTCCGAGGCAAATGGAGCATGAAGTCCATGAAAATCCAAAACAGAAACTCAATGGCAGAATCCAAAGGTCTTAAGAAAAAGTACATAAGGCAGGGAGAACAAAACAGGCTTAGGGCAAAAACGAACTGAGAACAAAGGGAGACCGCTACTATATATACACAGAGAGGTGATTGGGGCAGAGCTGAGACACCTGGGAAACTTGAACTGATACAGCTTGAACTGATTCAGGTAACGAGGCATGGGGAAGTCACACTAAAACACAGCATAAGGGACAAATGACTATCAATATAAAATAATAACAGTAATATGACACAAAGACTTGACAACAAGATACTAGGGACATTAGGGAGGCTAGACTAAACTAAAGCAAATAAGGTGTCTGTGTAGGTTCTCAGTCAGCCAGGTCACGGTAGTCTCAAGAGCTTGAAAAAACGATGACTGGACTTCTTTAAGTTTTTGAAGACGTTTCACCTCTCATCCAAGAGGCTTCTTCAGTTCTAAAGCCAAATGCTCGAGAGTCCCAGGTATTTAAACCCCAGTAGAGATCGTCCCCTACGGAGCTGGCTGTTGACCCACTGTTAATCATGTCCTCATATGAGTGAAAAAGGCGTGGGTCATTGCCACCAGGAGTTTTGGGTGAAACCACTGTGAGACCTTGACCCACCTCATCATGTGATCTATTGAGGTCACTTGAAGTGAGGTGTGAGTGGGAGTTGAGGCACCTGAGAACGGATCTCAAAACTGCATTCTTGGTGGCTGACAGCTGGTGTTGTAAGCCACCACCTCTGTTCAGTCTTTCAAACCATCTGTCTTCCCAGTCACAAATGTGGACAATGGCATCCTTGAAAGAGTGACCTTTATCCTGCAGATGTACAACTGATTGTTGACCTGTCAAGGTGGCTCTTCTATGTTGTGCCATGCATTTTTGGAGTGGCTGTTTGGTTTCTCCAATATAGAGCTCAAAGCAGTCCTCACTGCATTTCTTGGGATCTAGGTTACTTTTGTTGATTACACTGTTTTTGTGATCATTTGGAGCTGAAATCGAAATTTGATTAATTGCACAGCCATACTGTGAAACCATCTGTCACTCCTACTGCACAGCTCACCACCGTCTCCCTGTCCTCATGTGCGTGTCCTGCACCCTCACATACTTCTCTGCCATTCCTGAGTTCCTCATGCAGTACCACCATTTCTCTCTTGGCCCCCTATCATGTGCTTTCTCTAGATCCACAAAGACATTGCAACTTCTTCTGACCATATCTTCATGGTATGGCTCATCAGCGTTATCTCTCTGGAGTTACTATGGCTCTGCATATCACTCTTGTTCTTAAAAATCAGTGCCAGGACACTTCTTCTCCATTCCTCAGGCATCCTCACACATTACAGGGTTATGTTAATTAATCTGGTCAAAAAGTCCCCTGCCCTGTCTCCAAAATGTCTCCATACCTCGACAGGTATGTCATATGGACCAACCTCTTTCATCCTCTTCATAGCTACTCTCAGTTCCTCCTTACTAATCCTCTGCATTTCCTGATTCACTAACTTTCTTCCATCTATCCTGCTTTCTCTCTCATTTTCCTTATTCATCAGCTACTCAAATTACAACAAGACAAAGATGCAGTGTAATTTCAGGTAATGTGTTCATGTTTCAGATTGATTTAAACATGTGAGATCAAATACAGGTGCTGGTCATAAAATTAGAATATCATGAAAAAGTTGATTTATTTCAGTAATTCCGTTCAAAAAGTGAAACTTGTATATTATTCATTCATTACACACAGACTGATATATTTCAAATGTTTGTTTCTTTTAATTTTGATGATTATAACTGACAACTAATGAAAACCCCAAATTCAGTATCTCAGAGAATTTGAATATTCAATTCAATTCAGTTTTATTTATATAGCGCCAGATCACAACAAACAGTCACCTCAAGGCGCTTTGTTTTGTGGGTAAAGACCCTACAATAACACA
>JAMQGT020008027.1:0-18413 GCA_024447675.2 Pterophyllum scalare
GCTGAGGGAAGAATGACAAAGGAAGTTACTGTGATACCATGTAACGAAATCAACACCTTCCTAAGCAGTGATGCGTGGGGATGAAAGAAAAGTGCATTGAAACCCAAAAACGAAGAGTTCTTCTGTGTGCTAATGTGTTGGAACAATCGCAAATGTAAAGCTCAAAGGGCACCCCTCTTCAAAAAAATAAATAAATAAATAAGCGCAACTGTGCGTAATGGTCGCCAAAAAAAAAAAAAGACGCTCCGTGAGATAGCGTGATGCTGTGTACCTTTCATAAGAATAGAGTGCAATTCCGCTCCGGTCCACTTTCAGGTTCCCACCTCTGAGTGCAAGTGCGGCTGGGCAACATGCAGCATCCCTCTCTCTGTGTGTGAGAAAACTTGTGTCTCCAGAAGAGAACAGAGGTCCGAGGAGGAGGAAAAAGGTGGTAGCTGTAAAGGAGGGGAGGAGAGGGGTCCTTTCCTCCCTCTCTGTAAAAAAAAAAAAAAAAAAAGAGAGAGAGAGAAAAATGCGGGAGCTTAGATTCCGTTTACCTGCGTTTCCTCACTTAGGCTTGTCCACTTCGCGTCCAGCAGAAACACATGTGTTGCTTGTTTGAAAGCGTAAAATGAGAGCCGGTGAGTGAGTCTGCGTTTTGCGCGCTGCTGAGATTGAGCTGTGGTGACTTGGACTCCCGACTGGTCCTGATGCTTGCTGCCTTTTTCCAAATATAAGCGCCGTGTCGCTGTCACGTGTGGAGATTTGGAGTTGTGTGTTTCTCCTTATTTCAGATGTTGAAGATGACATTTCTTGCACACACACCCCCCCCTTCCCCCAGCCCTTAGCGCGCACTCAGCCACACTGGCCGATCAGAGGTTGCCTCTGGGTCCTAGTGAGCATTAAAAAAAAGAAGCTGGAACGTCATTCAAGTAGAAAAAAGTTGATGTATTCTTTTAGGGATAATGGAATTGCAGTTCGTATAAATTTGGGCATATTTGTTTTCTGCGTAACAACCAGAATGTTCTTAAATATTTTATTTAGGAGCCAAATTTTCATCCAAACACGCCCCTTTCCTCCTTGTGCACGTCTTAGTAGAAATTTAAAATCAAAGTTTTTGACTCTTCTCAACTGGAGATGTAATTGCTGCACAGCCAGTCTATCTCGGTTCAGCTTTATTCCACTAACGATAAATCCTATTTAATAATTTGAGGTTCGCCCCACAAAAAAAGTAATTATCTGCATAATCTATGGCAATAGCGTGGGTAAAGTCAACCATATCGTCATGCCTATTTAATCCCCCCCCGCCGTCGCCCCCCCACCACGCCCACCCCCGAAATTAATGCTAATCGTTGGATAGGCTGTAATTGTGGAACTTGGATCAATCATTCAATGATTTCTGGGGTTTTTCCCTCTTCCCTTCATACCGGGCCTTCCACACTGACCCACTTGACCTCATCAAGGGAAACATCCGAGCTGGTCAGCCTCTCCTTCGGTCAGAAGCGTCTTACCTCGTGGGGAAAGGCGTGAGGTCGAGCTGGCATTCATCCACTCCCCTCTGTGACATTCAGACTGCTGGCTCCCCTGCAGATGAGCGCGGGGAGTGATTACAAATGAGGACGGACGTATTAAAGTTCGTCTCAGAGGGCTTCAGGTACAAGAATCACAGCGCGCAATTGTGGCCGTCTACAAACTACTGTTTCTGGTGAGGTTTTCTGACCCCGTGGAATCCCAGTTGTAAATGCTCTACCCCCTTCTGCCACTAGGTGTGGCACTTAATCTTTTATTTATTCCAGGAAATTATTTTCATGTGAGAGCAGCCCTGTTGTCCACGTCAGTGATCCTACAAGTGTGAGGTCAAGAAGAAAAAAAAGAACTGTGTTTGTAAGGGGGGGTGCGGGTGGGGGGGTATAATAGTAAGTGCGTTCATTCACAGATTTAAGGAAACATCTGTAGCTGCCATTCCATGGATTGCAAAATCCCCTTTATGTGCTGCTCTTACACTTTAACCAGCAGAAGAAACCAGGTAGCAGAACACTTAACAAAAACACAGCAGTGCAACTTTCCATTCGATCACCGGAACTGAAAAAATGTGAGTGCGGAAAACCTATGTTGTTAAAAAATAAATAAATCCTGAAACTTATGGTGACCTTTGTCCTCACTTTGTTTATTTATTTATCCAGACATTGTGGTCAGGAGGCCTGTTAGCCACAGGCAGAACTGCTGGTTTGGATTCGTCTCTAAAACAACATCTGAGAGTGCACGGTTAAGGTGAATGTGATAATTTAGGCCTCCGGCACTTTTATTTTCATGATGTGTCATGGAGAAGGGGGTCGGTAAACCAATCACTTTATTCTCTCCATCCCTCCCCTCCTGCTAGTTGCAGTGCACAGAAGTGGGGTGGGGGTGACGTCAGCATTTGGATGGTCTGGCTCAGAGCCCTCAGTGCCATAACAGCAATGAGGGGAGCTGCTGTTCACTCTGTTAATCAGAGATCCAGGCTAGATGCTCTTCATCGTGGGTTTTTGTCACAGTTTATTCGGTTAGAAAAGAAAGGGAAACAAAAAAAAAAAGCCACTCCACAGTGGTCACCTACAAGTCAGAATATCCAAAATGTCAAGGGCAGGATGAGTGTGAGTCGAACTGAGAAAGTTCAGTCTGTTTATAGCAACTTTCCATGTTTGTGGCTCCAAATGGAGAGAAGGAAACTTCAATATCCCAAAATAATCCGACATGACATTCACAAACAAAGCTGAAACATTACAGTCCACATGTACAAACACAGTTTTATAGTCGTCATAAATCTAGATGACAAAACTATCTCCCCTCAGGGTTCATATAGGAGCTATTCCTGTGGTTTTAGCGGAAAAATGACATGATGGGAAGAGCTACAGTTCACCTGCTGGTGCAGATCACATGGTGTGATCAAAAGGTTTGGAACAGCTAATAAACTGGACCTTTAGTTGAGGCCTGTTCTGTTTAAACCAGTGAGTTCAACATTTACCACTGAAACCCAAAGATGTATTTAATTATTAACCAAAACAAATTAAAAGGCATCCAAAATTTGGCCGCATGTGTTTTGTTTGTTTTTTTCCCCTTTATGCTATGTTAAAAATAAAATTGTCAAAAATGTTTAGACAGTCTTTTAGGGGCTGCAATTACAAGATGATGTGACATTAAGGTCGTTTAACTCTGAACAGCTGCTCATTCAGGTACAGATCCTACATGTGACAATATGTCCAAGTCTGATCAGAGTTGGTTGTTTCGCATGACAGATTTATCTCAGGGTGCGTCACTTTGTCAGAATTAGGCAAAGATTTATCTTTTGTGTCTATTTGTTATCCTTATAGTTTAGATTCCAGTTTAATTTTTTTTATGACTAAATACAGGCTCACTCAAAAACAGCATGATGAAGGGCTGAAGGACTTCAAAAGTATTTTTATAATGAAGATGCTGACATTTTCATCTTGTTGCAGGGAAAACAACAAAATCATTAAAAAAAACACTGGAATCAGCCATTGATTACTAATATATTTCAATTCAGTTTTATTTATAGAGTGCCAAATCGCAACAGTCGCCTTAAGGTGCTTTATATTGTAAGGTAAAGACCCTACAATAATTACAGAGAAGACCCCAACGATCAAACAACCCCCTATGAGCAAGCACTTGGCAACAGTGGGAAGGAAAAACTCCCTTTTGACAGGAAGAAACCTCCGGTAGAAACAGGCTCAAGGAGGGGCAGCCATCTGCCACGAACGGTTGCAGGTGAGGGGAGAGAAACGGCACACTGTGGAAGACAGCCACAATAATTAATAACTAATTATTAAAATGGTTCATAAACACGGGATCATGGGAGCCCCCCCAGCAGCCTAGGCCTATTGCCACATAACTGAGGGAGGGTTCAAGGTCACCTGATCCAGCCCTAACTATAAGCCTAATCAAAAGGGAAAGTTTTAAGCGTAATCTTAAAAACAGAGAGGGTGTCTGTCTCCCAAATCCAAACTGGGAGCTGGTTCCACAGAAGAGGGGCCTGAAAGCTGAAGGCTCTGCCTCCCATTCTACTCTAGCCTGAGTATCCTAGGAACCACAAGTAAGCCAGCAGTCGGAGAGCGAAATGCTCTATTGGGGTGATACTGTACTCTGAGGTCTTTAAGATAAAATGGGGCCAAATATTTGCTATCTATTTGATTAGAAGGCGGTATGACAGTGTGACCATAGAAAACATACCAAATTGTTGTCTTAAAATCTTTATTAGAAATGATGCTCAACTGCACTTCCTCTCATTCGTAGACATTACATAAAAGATGGGCATAGGCACCCTGACCTCACGGTTAGTGAAGTCCCATTATGGAGCCTCAAGCTCAAGTTTCTGCCATTGGCATCTTGGTGTTTGGAAACATGATACGAAAGAGCAAATTCATATACTGTAGTTGCGACTTGCCAGTCACATGGTAGGGCCAGCCTTCACTGATATCCTCCATTCTGACTATTTTGTAAATGTGTTCCCATTAAACATCCTGTTGTAGTCAGTAAAATTAAGAGATTGAGACCATAACCTGGGATATGCAACCAGATTTTTGTGATCTTGCAACCACAGAAAGCTGCTAGCAATTAAAAAGCTGCAACCATCTTTTCTATACAGAAAAGGTGCTCTCTGCTTTCTATGTTGGTGAATTTACACATGGCTTTAGTACTCACATCCAGGCATCGAGAGCCAAAACACTGAATTACCTCCTCAGTATGCAGTCAAGTTTTCCAGAGTCCTGCTAATGACTTCTATATTTGACTCAGGTGTGTTGAAGCAGGGACACATCTAAAACCTGCAGGACACCGGCTCTCGAGGCTTGGATGTGAGGATCCCTGCTTTAGTAGAGAGTTGTTCGGCTTTTCTAATTTTTTCCCTCATTTGTTTTGTTTGCAAGTGCAATATGTAATTTCTGGCTTCCAACCGTAGAAGTTTACATTTCAGCACTTGATGTGTTTGTGTGCCTCACATTTTTAGAGATTTTATTTGTGGAATATGACAAGAACCCTTTGAAAAGCAGAATTCAAACATAGTTAAATTCTGATTCTGACATCACACATCAGCCCAGAAAGAAGTTAAAAATAGGGATGAACCTATTGTGAAACCCTGGTCCGATACCGATGTTTAAAAAGCACGCTGAATAAATAAATTGGGACATACTGTGTACTTTGAAGAAAAAAAAAAAAACACTGAAAAAGCAAGTTTTCACATTTCACCTCTAATGTACACAGTGCACTTATGTTTATCAACCGAGCTGGTCTGTGACGCATTATGGAAGAAAATAAAAGAAGGAAAGCGCCTATTATTGGTCTGTGCTGCTTCTTCTCTGGACAGAACGGTGTCAGACTTCTCAAAAGGAGCACGGTTGTGGGTGAAGCGCACATACAAGCGAGGAAACGCTCTGCGCTTTCCAGACGGTCGATTTAACCTAATACAGCAGGTGTTTTTTGCTTCTTTTTTTAACATAAAATCCTTGTTTAGCAGTTCAGTTACATGTAGGAAGAAAATTAAAGGCATATGATGGAATGAAAGCCTGTTTGTGAGCAACTGCAATAAAGAGGGAGTGAGGGAGAGTCAAAGGACTGAGTTATGAGAAGGTCGAAAGCAGAGAAAAGTGGGGGTGGGGTGGGACATTAAAAAGATTGTGTCCGTCTGGCTAATGGTTCTTTATGGCTCCCTCATGTCCTCAGATGGGCAGGATGACTGGCAGAGAGTGTGACCACTGGTAACTGCACATCACCTCTGCTGCCCCCCCCCCTTCAGCTGACATCCCACTCAGCGAGGCTGCCCGCCACAGCGAAGTGAACCACTAAAAACACCATAAAACCAACAGACTAAACAGCCATTCATCATTACAGCACACAAATGAGCCGCATCACACGCACTAGTCTTAACGGTCCCACTCGGTGACTCAACGCGAACATTAAAACTTCATCAAGTATTACCGGAGCGAAAAAAAAAAAAAACACACACACACACACACTCAAAATAAAAAGGTCTGACCACTCAAACCTCAAGTGCAGATTGTAATGTCCAGAAATAAGACAATCATGGGTGAAAATGGTTTTGTTGGTCACTTTTATTGAATTGGTGATGACTTGAACCAAGTGCAAAACAGTAATCTGCTGCTTGAGGGACAAGTGTGGAAAAAAGATGTAACACAACGGGAAGGGGTGGTCCATCAAAATCCACTTTCCTGACCTGCCCAGCTTGGTGTCTGCAAAAGAAGCGTGAAGAAAACATCACATTAGGCTATTTGCAGATCACTGGGAGCGATCAAAACAAATTTTTCTTGTTGACTGTGGGAAATGTAAAAAAGTAACATACATGTGCAAGCAGTTAAATGCTGACGTTTTCCCTTGTCAGGAGTGCGTAATGTGTGTGTTCTGTTGGTGAATGCTGGGTGGCTGTGAGAGCTGACAGGGACCCTAAGCAGCTGGCCCAGATGGTAGGCTGTAAATGTTCCCTATATGCAAGTGATTTGTAGCCTTAAGGACAGCAGGATGTAATGGTGCTCTGTGAGTTGTTTGCAGTCTCTTTTTGTCTAATTACAAATACTCCTTAATGAGAGGGGTGGGGGTGAGCTTTTTTTTTTTTTTTAAACAGGACGTGGTTATGGTAGCACTCCTGCTGCCGATATTCAAACAATAGGGAGGCTAAGTGAGCACATCAAAAGATACGCAATAGGTGCACAGTTTGAAAAGTGAGCCGTTAACAAACCTGTTGGAACTGCCCGGCCTTTGTGCTGCTCTGACAGTTGTCAACTTTTCAAGGAAAGGGGAGTTCGGAGAATCATTATGACATACTGTATAGCTGTAGTATTTAAACTGCCACGACAATGCGCAAGGTCAACTTCAAAAGCAAACTTAAACAGGATGACTGGACCCTGATCCAGACATCTGTAGCAGGTCCTAAGTGCACAGAACCCCAGACTTTGACTAATGTTCACCAAAGCCAGAGTGAGGGTCACCTTATTTACGCTGCTGAGCTGAGTCACTGAGCTCGGGCCTCGTTTTATGGTTGTTTGGAATCTACCTTGTCATTAGGCCTTTGAAGAGCAATGAAGGGATGAAAGCATTAGCTCTGTTAAACTTGCTCTTACTGGCTTTATTCCGTGTAAAGAGAGCTTTTGTGGATGGTTGTTCATCAACATTCTTTAGCCTCGTTCTTCTGAGCTGATCATCTGAAGCGCTTTGAACTGCCGTGAGTGCACGCTGACCTTCAATCTGATCGGTTTAGGGAGTTTTGGCTCCCCTACAGTGACGAGCAGGGAGTGGAGATGTGTGTGAAATCTTTTTTTAACGTACACTTTGTGCATTACTCACCTCGTTTTTGTTGGTGTTGGCCTGCTTTTTCTCAATGTTCATGACCAGCATTTGGCTGCGGAACGAGAGGCTCTTAGTCTTCTCAATCACCTGCTGGTAAGGCGATATGGCATTGTTCCCCATGACCACATGGCCCTAGGAAAATGGATAATAGCGTCACAATAATGCCAATCAGCCAATCACATTGGATCTTGCAGACATACTATTCTACAATCACCACCCAGAAGTCACATAGGTCCTATTCATTTCTACTGTAGGTACATCTAGATAATTCTATGTCATTCTGGTGGACTAAGCTATGATTTGCTGATTACAGAGAACTGTTGTGATGGGTATGCCATAACATGCAGGTTCAACACAGAGCCTCATAAAGGGAATGTAACAAAGCTCAGATATTGCGGTCCTTATAGCTACCCTTCCACTAAATAAAAAAAAAAAAAAAATCAGGATAGTGTTGGGCTCCTTTTCCCTCCTGAGGTTACATAAAAGTGGTTGTGAAATGACCCCCAGTTTGCAGAGATTTGTTTTTACGGATTTGATTCATTACTGACATCATAGAGCTGGCTAACTGATTGAGGAAGAAGACAGAGTTTCACCAGTTTGGAGTCTATCTTGGCATCCAGCCTGGCGTTGCGGATGAGGTTGACGATCCATCTCTCGGCTTCCTCGGGAGTCATGTTCAGTTTGTCTGCCAGCATACTGTTGAGGAAAAAGAGAGACGGCGAGCTCTAACCTGGTTTGGTTTAAATATTTCACAGTAACACTGATTCAAAATGTTTTATAGACATTAAGAGTTCCCAGAGGACGTCTCTTTGGTCAGCAATCAAGTTAGAATTTTCATTTGACCAATACCTTTGCTGATGATAGCATACCAGCAAAACTAGTGAAATTCCCATCATCCTCAGCTATTCTAGTGCATCAGTGCACAGTATGTGCTGAATCTGCACATTTTGATGTGCTAAAACAAGGTGGTAAACATAGTAAATGCTGCTAAACAACAGCGAGTTAGCAGCAGCATGTTAAGCAGTTAGGATGCAAACATTAGTTTCAGTGTTGTTTATGATCCTTTTAGAAATTCTCCTTTTATCTGTGGTGACAGTCAAAAACAAGAAAAGACATTTAAGGAGCAAAGTGCTCCATTACAACAGCAACATCACTCACACTGTCACTGCTCATACTGTGTTGTAGGTTACTGATTTTATTCTTATTAGAGTACAGACATGAAAAATTCCAGGTAATTAGCAGAAACATAAAAGCCTTTCCACAAACACAGTCTAGTAAAGTCTAGAAAAACACTCATAAAAGTTCACACTCTAAAACGATATCTCTTAATATAAAGTCATGTGGAAATGTTTTTCACAGGACTCTATGAAGTCCTGTGAAAAACTAAGCGCATCCAAGGGAATTACGAGGGTAAGTAGCAGCCAGGTGCTTCTAATCAAATGCACATGATTAACTGATCATCGGTGAGTGCGAGCACCTCTATAAAAACAGAAGTTTTGGCAGTTGTCTGGTCTGGAGTATTCGGGTGTGTGTTAACATAATGCCATGGAGGAAAGACCTCAGCAAAGATCTTAGAGAAACAATTGCTGCTGCCCATCAATCTGGGAAGAGTTAGAATGTCATTTTCAAACAATCTGAAGTCCATCATTCTGCAGCGAAAAAGATTATTCACAAGTGGAAAACATTTGAAACAACTGCCAGTTCTTCCAGGAGTGGACACCCCAACAAATTCACCCCAAGGTCAGACCGTGCAATGCTCAGAGAAAATGCAATAAACTCACGAACACCATCTCAGACTCTATTGGCCTCAGCATGTCAAATGTTCAAGTTCATAACTGAACAAATATGGCTTGTTTGGAAGGGTTGCCAGGAGAAAGCCTCTTCTCTCTACAAAGAACATGGCAGCATAGATTAGGCTTGCAAAGTTGCAACTGAACAAACCACAAGACTTGTGGAACAATGTCCTTTGGACAGACAAAACCAATGTGGAGATGTCTGGCCACATGGCTTGCACAGTGTCAATTTTGGAAAAAGCGAAACAGCACATCAGCACAAACACCTCATACAAGGTGCCAAGCACGGTAGTGGAGGGGTGACAATTTGGTGCCCAGTTCCTGCAGCCACATGACCTTTGCAGTCAATGAGTAGACCACAAACTCCTCTGTATACCAAAGTATTCTAGAGTCACATGTGAGGCCATCTGTCCAGCAGAGCTCAAGCTTGGCCCATACTGGGTCACACAACAGCAAATCTACAGCAGAATGGCTGAAAAAGAAAAGCATGAAAGTGTTGCAATGGACCAAAGGCCTGTGGCGGGACCTGAACAGAGCATAAAGAATACCCACAAACCTCAGTCAACTGAAGCAATTTTGTTTAAAAAAAAAAAAAGAGAGAGAGAGAGTGGGCCAAAATCCCTCCACAGCAATGTAAGAGACTGATAGTCATACAGGAAACCATAACTAAAACTTATTGCTGCAAAAAGTGAGTCTACAAGCTACTGAATCCCAGGGTGTACTGAAATTTTCTAACCCCCCCCCCCGCACACAAAATCTGAATTTTACTGTTAATTCCCAGGTAGCATTAAACATCTGCAACTCTGACTTCAAATAAATGTAGCTGCTGTGTGCGCTGATTCATGCATGTAATATGTACTAGCACCTTGTAACTCTTAGCTAATACTATTCTATGTTATGATTGATGTTGCACATTAGGTGCCAATTGACTGGTTATTATTTCCATTTGACAAAGTTAATAAATGGCCAACATATTGTGCTTCAGGCAAAAAAAAAGTATATAACACAAAGCACACCCGAAAAACACCTCTAATGGTCTCCCGCTAATGGCAGCTTGTTTTACAGACTTGTACGAAAAACTCAATTACAAGTGTGGGTACTACCCCATGTTGTGAACTTCTGTAGTTATTTATCCTTTCATTTTTGGTAGCTCTGTCCAGGAAACGTGCTCTCTGTCCACCTGGCTGCTAAAGCTCATCATGACACTATTTCAAACAATGAATGTCACTTGAAACAAAAACCAGGTAGGAGACTAGGCTGCTCTTTGATAGAGCTAGACGTAGATGTGTCACAGTATAAAGACGGGGGTGTGAGGGTGGCTGGCATTCTTTGATCCAAAGTTTTTCCCATTGCAGCTGGCTTCTCTTGCGGCTTTCAAAATAACTAGACCCCCCTCGATACCCCTTCCCCCTGCACTTCCTGCCCCTTTCCTCTTGTCTGACCCTCACCACCCTCCACGCCTACCACATTTCATATCAGGGCCCCAATAAATATCCCCAACCGCTTTGTGCACTACTCAGAATGACTACAGCAACTCTCATCTCAAAACCATGAAACCAACCCCTCCCCTGACTAGCACAAATCCCGCTGGCACACATTTGTGAAGTCGGCATTCATGCAAAAAATAAGAGGGTATAAGGCCCGTATCAAACAATCGACTTTGTTAATTATCACTTCCTGATCCATTAATTACATTTTGCGAGACCCCCCCCCCCACCTTCAATAAGTAAGTAAGAATCTGCCCAGACCACACCACTTCTCACGCCATGCCTCAGCAAATGGATCTAACCACCAGTACAAATTTCAACTGTCTCTCTCAGAGGCTTATTTAAGACATTCTTTTAGTGGGAAGTAATCTTATTTTGGATTTGTGATATGTCTGTCTTACCTCAAGGCTTAAAAACTTATTTAAAAAAAAAAAAAAAAAGACTACCACTTACTAACCCATGAATGTTGGTCAAATGGTGGCAAAACCACATAAAGAAGGGAAGTGAAATGATGTCAGTGTCTGGATGAGGCATTAAAAGCATAAACAACAAATAAAACGCATTACTTCAGCATAATGAGAAAAATAGGGTTTGGTCTCCAAGTGACAGTGCACATCTCTCAACACTTACACCACAGTAAAGTGATGGAGAAGGTGGATAACAAGACGAAAAAAAAAACAAAAAAAAAAACAAACACCAGTTGCGAGTAGATTCGTGAGTATCCCAGCAGCCCAGAGGAGGGAAAAAGATATGAGGAGACTGATGAACCTGTCACTCATATCAGCAAACCCTGTAACACTAGCTCTGCTGGACAGCTGATTACACTTCAGCTCGTCAAACCTGTGGAAAATGATGCATGACAACAAAATTGCTCCGATGGATCATTATTCGGAACATCACAAGTTTGTGTGTTGGTTGTCTAATGACGCAAGTTTAGGTTTGATGGATAACACATGTTGGCGATCGCACAGTGACACCATTTCATATCAGGGAGTGCTAATGTAAAGCAAATGATGCGCTGATGAGTAGTTGCAGCTCACACTGATGGCTTCATGAATTAAAGATTTTGATTTTATGTTATTTTAATGAAAAAATGTGAGCGGCTACATGATGATGAGCTCTGTGCAGGGTGCTGAAGACAGTTCTTAATGAGTCTGTATGTGGGGTCATTAAGATGCTACAGAATGAATTATAGTCTAGTCTGACTGCCTGATGGTACTGAATGAGGGATAGAAATCGAAGCATCAAAAAGCACCTAGAGCTTGATCAAGCTAACTGATATCAGTAACAACTCTTCATGTATTTACCTAACAATCAAGTAATCAAAAACAAAATTTAAAAAAAAAGTAATTTGTTACTGGTTCTAATTTCACCCCTGTGATTAGGTGATTGCTGCGCAGGAATACTGTGGGTGTTTTGTTTGACAATTCAGGAAAGTGGGGGCACATGTCAGTCAAGTCCAGGTCAGATATGGTGATCAAAACAAACATGATCTGGTTTCCTCACTGGGGACTTGAGCTAATCCCTAACCCTTCTCACTGTGCTATTTGCAGTATAACACAGGAACACAAAGTGCCCCAAAAGGCCCAGGGCCTTGGCCTGTACCAGTCAAAGTCCTCTAATCTAATTTATAACATAAAGTCTGGCAATGTTTTCCTCCCAGGAAGTACATTTGTATATCAGAGCAGGGTAACTTTATCTTATGGTCTACTGAGCGAGTTCTGCAACAGCTAACCTTACTTATATCTCAGAGAGAAGGAAGAGAAGAATGGAAGGAAAAAAGACAGAAAAAGAGGGAGATGTGAGAGCGAGCCGTGTACAGGTCAGACTTAACAACCCACACTATTGACATCTTTTGCCCCTTTAGCCAAACAGGCAGCTTCCATGACTGGTTTTATTTTACACAACCATGATCCTGTTCCTTTGGGGAGAGGGATCACTTTCATTTCGACCCTTTACTCACTCTGGCTCCTGAGCTTTCGACTTCAGGCTAGGGGACTCCTGTGAGTCTCAATACCAAGCTCACACTAGCATAGAGAGGTCAGGCATTGGGGTCTAACTCGGTTAGGGGAGAAAAGAGGATGGGGTGGGGGTGGGGGTCTTCTCCAAAGTAGCCCCCTTCTTAACACGGCTGGCCTAAAATGAATGCATTGTTAAACACTAACATATGATAGTGTTTGGGAGAGTCCAAGCCATTTGGAGCAACCTCGCTTTCGGCTTGGGGTAAAATTGATTTTTCGGAGAAACCGAAATGATTGTGTGGTCTTTTTAATGACTCACTTGTGAGGTGGAAAGCTCTTCAGCGTTACTTCCAAATACACGCGACACTCCTTCCAACTACCACTGAACTGTTGTGTACAAAACAATCTAGTCATGAGCAGGGGGAGAAAAAAAAACTCCAAATGACCAGGTCGCAAGCATTTACTCATAATGTTAAAGGACAAGTGTGCATTTGAGGTCACAGCAGGGTCTTGTCACCGGAACATTTATGAAAGGACTAAGGAAATAAAGCCTGTAAATCAAACAAGGAAAACAAAACTAAATTGAAAACACACAGACACACACACACACACACACACACACACTTGAGACACTGAAAAGTCTAGACAAAAGGATGTGTGTGTGGGCAATTACGAGTGTGGGCTAAATCACATTTTCAGTGCCTACAGTATGCTTTACATAAGCCTTTATTGCATGAAATAACTAAAATAAGCCAACTTCTGGTCTACTTTTGTATCTCAAGCTGTGGGCAAAAGGCAAGCTAAATATCTGTGAAACCATCATGGCCAACAGCTGTAAAAATGTCCTCATTAAAAACAGCCATCAAATTCATTTGAATCCACGCTTGGGTGCAGAGGGCTTCTGGGTAGAGAACTAATGACTTGGAATTTGGTTGTCTGTCAAAAATAGACATGTTCTGTCCATCGTCATAGCACCGCCAAAAATAAACATGGAAATCCCTAAAACTACCCTTGGTTTGTGTTCCTGCTTCAGAAACCTCAACAAACAAGAGAGTCGAGGACACACGAAAAGGTGAAAAGTAGAAAAATCACTGTTCAACTTCCTCTTTCAATGTTACCACTAACCTTTTGTGGTCCTTAACAAGTAAATGGATCCAATTGCAGTAAGTCTGCCAAAAAGAACCAGGACTCCTAATCAATTCCAGACAATCTGCAATTGGAGATTTCGACAGGGCCTGATCATGTTCCACAGTTCAACCTTGACTACAGACCTCCACAGCTCTATATAACAGTCAATGCAATCATTTTCATGTCAGAAGAAGTAATTCATTCCCTCTTTCCAATGAGCATCATGTGTTCGTGAACCATACTTGAAATGCAGCCCTCCTTCAAATCTTTAGTAGTCACAATAGTCCTGAGGGACAGCATACTGCTGTGTGAAAACAATGGAAAATGTGTACTGTAAATTAGTCTGGAACAGGATGAACAACAGAACAACATATGCATCTTCCTAACATCAGTGATAACATACTCTTACGAAGGGGGGTGTGATGGCTAAGAAGGGTGAATTTCTCTTTACAACCCTCTCAAATTGATGCCAAATCCTATAATCTTTCTTAATTACAAACAATTACTATAATCTTTTTTCTTTCTCGCCGCTAATGCTCACTTTAATTAGCATTTACTAAATTTCTTGGTTTTGGGGACAGATCCAAGGTCAATTTTATTTTAATGTAACTAAATTGAATTTCAAGTTAACAGTCAAATTAAGACCTACAGAACCCCCTGACCTCCATTTACCCAGCCAAAGAGAGCTGAAATGTTTATGTGTACTGAAGCAGCTGGGAACATCCAAAGCAATCCAAGCCCTGACCTCTTACTGGAAGAAAACGGTTAGTGAACTGGGCTTGGACAGGTGGTCTTAAAAGTTTAGTAAGCACAGCAACCTGTAGAGACCTGGAAGCAGTTAAACCTCATACCCCCCCCCCAAAAAAAAGATGTGTGGGGTCACCATGGCTGTGTACAGACGGGCCAATAAACACTTATCTCAGGACCATTCCATTAATTGTAAAGCGGCTGTTCTTACTTCCTGCATGCTGAAGGCTAGTGACGGCAAACAGTACTACCTGTTAGTCATTAAGGATGTCTGTCCGAATTTTCCCGTCAAATATATCCTATATAGCAGCACCAATGAGACATTCACAGTTGTTTTTTAATCATGTTGTTAGGATTATATTTAAGTTTTGCAGTCATGATGTTAACTGAAAACATAATGTTAACCTGTTCAGTATTTTGGACGTGTGACGCTGCAGGGTCAAGTTAGTAAGACTACAGTTGCACAGCCCCTAGAGTGGTTGTGACCCATCTGGCAACCAAGGAAAAAAATAAATATTACCTGAGCAGCTGGCAAATGGTTGCTGGCAGTTTCAAGGTGAAATTGGCTGCAAAGGGGTATACCAGCTATGAAGTATCTGCAGACATGTTGGCATTTTCCATAAAAACTACAGGTGACCGCGGCAATCTGCTGCCGACCAAAGCAATCAGGGGAGGTTTTTGGTGTAACGCCCCAGTGCAAAAATTTCACTTAGCAACTGCCAGCAACCTCCAGGAACCACTCACCAACCAGTTAGGGAATAGACATTCTTCATGGCCAATATGACATACAACTCAACATGCCCATGACGTCATGCGAGAAATTTAAATAGCGCGGCTAACCTGATGCTAATGCACTGGTGAATTCTGCAGAATGTTTCAAAGATGAACAGGCGTGCGTTCTCAATGAAGTCCTCAGGCACGCAACCAGGAAGAAGTCGTTCACAAGAACCTAAGAGACAGAAAGAATGTTGTTTAGAGCATTGTACAACAGGTATTAAAGCAATGCTCATTTCTCTCAATGGAAACACCAGCCAACAATCCGAGTCTGAGTATGGACCAGACTTAACAGGAGTGGAAAGTCACTGTCGTGCTGCATTACAGGTTTCCATCTGTCTGCCTTTTATTTAATGTCTTATTTAATAAGGGAAAACAAAATTCACTTAAACCCAATTCCAGTTTGTTTTTGCTATAGTGAGAGTACATGGACTAGGAAGGATCACACTGTCTGCATTTTTATTACCAGAATAAAGTTCCCTCTTTAAGTAATACACTTCAAATCAACCACAAATCTTCAAATTCTACAATCACCACATGACAATTCAGTAAGAACAGATCCGACCACAGAGATGACCAAACCTGTCAGCGACTTATTACCGGTTATCTGGTCTGGTGATTCAGTGTCAACTCTCTAATGTAGGATTGTCAGATTTCACAGCTACTATCATTCAGCAGCTGCAACACCACAAGTCCAATTCCACTCACGAATGACATTGATTCTTTTCTGCCATCAGTACTATACAAAGGGATCACCTGTGCCCAGTTACAATAAGAAACACAGGCTAGTTTGGACTCTTTGATACTGCTGCATATGGCCTATTAATCTATTTAATCTACTGTAAATGTTCATGACCCAACTACAGCCCCAGAGGTACTACTGTGTGAAATGCTCCCATTTCCCAGTGCTTACTGCATTCCAATGTGCCAGTGAGAGCTATTTCACATCACAGACCTCCATCTTCAAAAGTTCTGTAAGGATTACCAACCCTTTGTTTTCTTAAGCCTAGAAAGCTGCTATCTGCACAGAGTTCTGGTTGAATAAATCCCAACTGCATAGCGCTATCAGGCAACACACATTTTCAGCTATGACAATGCTTATCTAAGGCTGATAAACTTTGAACAGTTAAGTGCCCTAATTATTGTCATCTGGGATTCAAACCACAAAGCTTAAACAAATTCTGGAAGGGGCCTGAAGAGCCCATTTATGTGTAATCTGAGGGCCAGACTATAGGTAGGCCTATACTTTTCATTCTTTTGCCATGCAAGCATCTAACATCTGACAGTGATTCCAGATTCGGGTGGAGTGGGAAAGAAACAAATAACAACTTGTACAGCCTAACCAAGCTAAACTCCCTATTTGAAAGCACTTGGCTCATACTTTTTCACTGGCTGCAGTAAACTGAAGTTGGGAGAGCTGAAAACAATACCCATATCTTGCTATTACAGCAGTCAGTAAATAAATGAGTGGCTCATATGTGATGCACTACAAATACTCATCGAGACAAAAACGAATCGCAATGTCTGTGAAACATCCCTCAACCTCTGAAATTATTCTCTTGCATGTGACTTTTCTACCCTTGCAGAAATGTTACTGACTTCAAACAAGAACAATTCTGGAAAAGACAATGTCTGCATACCATCACATTAATACATCAGAGGCGCTGTTAAACACTTTTGGAACCAACCCACCTCGTTAGAACTGTTGTGAATCGGACAAGGTTAATAGAAGGTTTTTGTACGTACTGAACAAGCTCTGATAAAACTGACATGTGAACTAGTGTTAAAAGCACCTGGAATAACTTGGGCTCTGAGTGGAAGTTGGGACTGAGCATCTGTTTCAAGCACAGTAAAATCTGTAAACAGAACCCCACGAGGTGAGGTCAGGACCGACCCAGAAAGCTCCTAAAAGGAGCATGCAAGTGTTTAACAAGGTTGGTGATTGAGAGAGTGTGTCATGTCTCAGCTGAAACAGGATATGCTCTAATACTGTTGATAGTACATGTCATAATTTAGCCTCTGAAGACCTTTTTTTGCTTTGGATTTTTGTTTTTGTTTTTTAAAAACATAACCACATAAAAACAAATCTGGCTAATGAGTTTGGTTATAACTTCCTCATTTGTAAAGTAGCGATATGCCGATGCTGATGACTCTTTGTATTAGCCAAGAGAGAATAAATTCAAATGAAACAGAACCTTAAGTATACCGCTGACATGAGTTATAAACATTTACTCCTAAGAAAGAACCATTTGATCAGGCCAGATGTTTTTCATTTATCTGCAAGAGGCAAAGGATGAAAAAGGGGCCAAAAAGCCCCAAGTTCAGTCTTTTATTCCTCTGCACCTCCAAATTATCAAGTCATCTGGGAAAGCCAGATTACAGTGTGTGTGTGTGTGTGCGTGCAGAGAATGAACTAGGAGAACTAGAAGTTCTACTAAATACACGCAAAATGTGCACGAAGCACAACAATCAGCTAGGACACCTGCTCCCTCTTTAGTTTTGCCACAGAGTGTGTCCAGCATAAACTTCCAGACTATCCATGTATCTTATGTACAAAGGCCACAAATGCACCAATCTTTGATAAATTGCTGTAATTATCTAGTTTAGGTGTTCTTATTATTTTGTCTATCCCCCTGTGTACCTGATGGAAATAAAATGTAAAAAAAAAAAAAAAAAACTGCATAACCGCAAAATCTCAAATTGAGCTTAACAGAAAACACGGGTGGCAGATCAGAAGACACAAACTAACCCAAAATAAAATGAAACTGACCATATAGTGAAAAAATGAGTCAGAAAAGCCATTATTTCTTATTCAACACAGTCTAACAACACTTTCAAAAGAAAACCTGGGGAGTTTTTAAATCTCTAGTGGCACGGTGGGGGTCGTTCCTGTTCTGCTTGCTTAAAAAGCATGCTTACACTCTGGTACCAAAAAATGGTTATGGTCTCTGTAGATGGTTTCATAAAAACTCTACAGGGGTGATTTTAATTTTCATTTATTTTTTGGTAACTCATTAATCTGGATACTGGTGTGGCCGCTTTGTATGACAAGTGTCCCAGCAAAGGCAGCCGCAGCCAATCTACTTGTGTTAGGCCTCACCTCTGCTAATTAGAGCCACTGATCTGGACCGCTTTACTATATCTGTGCTGTTGGGGGTTTTAGAGCATTTTAATGAAAGTATCTAACAGCA
>JAMQGT020008028.1:0-52232 GCA_024447675.2 Pterophyllum scalare
TGCTGTTATGTAACCTACTCGTTCAGTTACGTATTGCTGCAGGAAGTTCAATCTTACCAGCAGGGGGCAGTGTGACCCTGAGCTGCTCTGTGGAGAGCTCTGCTGGCTGGAGGTTTGACTGGTTCAGACGTGATTCAGTGTTTGTTAAAGCCCAACTCATCAGAGAAAGTGACGGAAACAGAGAGATTTAGTGTCTCACAAGGAGGTCTGTACCACTGCAGAGGAGGTAGAGGAGATCCAGTTTTCTACACTGAGGACAGCAATGATGTCAGAATTATTCTTCAAACCTGTAAGTTTAATTATTATATTTCTGCCAAACTGAGATAGCTGAAGTTTTGTGATCTGTGCTGTTTGTTCTTTTGTTTTGTTTTTTTTTTAGCTCAGCTACAATAAAAGAAGTGAGCTACGCTATATTCATCTGCCAGTGACTCAGCAATACATTATGTATACCTTTAAAAGAGTTCAGTTACATATACTAAAAGCGTTTCTTTTAATTAGAAAATTTCCATTTTTGGCTTCTCCATCATACTATTTTATTTTATTTTTTTGAAAGATCTCAGGAGATGAACACACTTTTTAGAGCCAAGGACTTTTTTGGTTCATTTATCTACTTTTTACAACTATCTCCTTTTTATTAATTTTTTTACCAAGCAGTCAATAGCAGCTTAACCTCTGAGACCTACAGTATTCAGAGACATGAGAGAGCATTTTGCTTTTAAGATTGATAAGGAGACAGAGTTTATTGTGTACATCATAAACCAGATTGAATTCCAGTTATAAAAGAAAGAAAGAGGTTAATATTTTTGCTAAAAAAAAAAAAAAAATTCTGAGAACATCCATGGTATTCATTGATTACATGGACTGGTACATGGACTGGTTCTTATTTAGTGCTTTTCTACTCTACTTGAGCACTCAAAGCTGTCATGGTCCTGGGCCGGTGGCCCAGTGTCTTATGTTTTGCATTTAGGTCTGCGTCCTTGTTTCCCTGGTGTTTCCTGTTTTATTTTGATAGTCTTGTGGTCTCTGTCAGTCCTGTTCAGTTTTGCTTCCTCCTGTCTTGTCTGTGTAATATGCATCACCTGTGTTCCCTTCTGTGTATTTAAGTCCGGTGTTTTCTGTGCCTCTTTGTCGCGTCATTGTGGTTGTGCCCTGCTGTCTTCCCTGCGTCTCTCCCTATCCAGTGTGTTCCCGAGGAGAGCTCCTCTTTGTGTTTTTGTGGATTGTGTAAATAAACGTGTGTGTTAAAAGCACCTTCCCGGAGTCTGCATTTGGGGTCCTCCCTCCGTCCTGCCTGCACAGCAGCTCAACCCTGACAAAAGCACTTCATACAACATGCCACATTCACCCATTCACATCCATTCATACAAGTACTTTTCTCTACACTTAAGTGCTTTCTATCTAATATTCAAACTCATTCACACACTACACCGTTGATCTTTGAAATGTAACATGCTTCTTTAAACGTGATGTGCCATGCTCATTTTAAAAAAAATTTTTTAATTCTTTGACTCTACTTGAAGTTCTTTGCAATGATTTGCAGTTCAAAAATGATCCACATGTATTTTGTACTGGACCTTGGCTGCTCATTGCAAGCAGAAGGTGTAAATAGTAGGTGGGTGGGGCTGCTGTGCCTACAGCCAGAGTTGTGTTGATGACCATGTTGATGATATCTGATACAGAGCAAAGAGTAGACTTCAATATTTAAAACTTCATCCTTGTTTAATATGTGCATTGTATGAGTGTTGTAAATATAAATGGCATCATAGGTCCAACTTAATTTTGCCATTAACAGCACAGTAGCTTTGATTGCTTTTTTTGTTTGTTTAATATTCTTCTGTTGAATTGAGAGGATAATGCCTGATAGTGTGTAAGTCATCCTCATGTTGCCAATATAGTTCTGACCCATCAGGGCACGGATACAGGATCATTGGAGGTCTCATGTCTGGCACCGGGATGTGGCACATCAAATCGCGTGGGTTGTAGAATGGGTCCTCCATGGATCAGGGTTGTTCTTGTGCATCCTGCAGCACTCGATCTGATTAGTATTTGGGAAGTTTAGGTGGCTGGTGTAATGTCAAAGGACCCGAGAATTCCCAGCAGAACGCTGCAGTATAACAATATGATCAGCGGCACTTCATCTGTCAGTTATGGATGATCGCTGTGTGCTCTTACATTGTTGTAAAGGTCAGAAAACAAACCAATACACCACACTGTCAATATGTGGCAATCAAGGTAGAAAAACCTAAAATCAATCATCATATCAACAGTATTCTGTATCTGAAAGTTAGAAGTCACTGCTATGTATTTACTGTGCAATAGAACCCACAGAAGTAATGCAATAATGCAAAAGCAATCAACTATTTAAAAAATATTATTGACAGACTTGCCCAGGAATGAAACTTTAATTGCCTTTCTTAGTGCTGAGTCGATGAAGTGATGCTTTTGTTCTGTGGCAGCTTCTTATATTCAAAGAAAACACACATTTGATGAGAAATCTGCTCTTTATAGTTTGCAAGTTAAACTGATACTGATTAAACAAATACATATTTAAGGACTCTTTGAAATGTATCAGTGGCATTACTGTGCATGCATGAAACATTGAGAACAAAAAGAAACTAAAGCATTCATTTAACACCTTAATTTGTAATCTATACAAATAATACTGTTTGTCATATAGAGACATGACATTGAGAAATCAAAGAAAAGAAGTCTGCTTTTAGAGTTAATAAACTGAACAACAGGATTTCTTTTAATAAGGTATCGTGTGCAGACAATAATAAGAAAATGTTCCTCTTTCATTACCATCCTAAAACAAGCTTTCAGAGGCTGACCAGCACTGAAGTGAGAGAGATGCAAAGGGCAAGATATCATTTTGTTGATGACATTTGTCAGGTTGTTGCCTGAGAGTTAAGGTGTAGATTTCAAAGGGTTTTTTTTTTTCTTTTTTGTTTGATGAGAGTTGTCTTCACTACCAAAAAAACCCCCAAAATTACTCAAAATACTCTGATGAGCCTAATGTGCATAACTGACTCATCCAGCATGGTGGATTAATAAGCCACTTGCTTTTATGTCTATACGTACCACAGTGGGACTAGGAGTAGGAGATAACATCATTAGTTAAATGAGCAGCATGATCATTTCTCCCTTTAATTAACATCCATTTACACTGTTAGCAAAGCAAGTACTGCAAAGCAAATTTCAGCACAAAGTGTTGCCGAGTCATGAACCTTTTTCAGTAAAACCATTTAACACTGCGCATTTTTAGCTCCGCCGTTTCAAAGGAAAACTCAAGGTCTTGTCACAGCTTTGTCTACTCCATAGAGTCGGCATCTGTTCCACAAAAACTTTAACGCTGGCCATGACTCGAGAGTGACGTGACCTCAAATGTTCAAAATCACACAATAGTAGTTCGAGCTCGACCCATCAAACTTCACACACTTGTTCACTGACTTTATCATGACAGCCCCCCACCCCCACCCCATTACAAGTGTTTGCACCCGCTCAGCGGTGCTCTTATTAAGTTCTATGGGCGTTGCTGAGGAGCTTTCAGTAAAATGTAGATGCATCCCCCAAATGGATCCTATTACGGTTAGTGGCTGCTATTTGTGTTCTGCAACAAGGATTTAAAAGAAAAAGTAACTGAGGTCCATACACACAGAAAGACGTTAAATATATTTGCTTGAAAACAGTTAGTGGTTCTTTGCCCCCATTGTCAGATCACTAAGGAAAAGCCTTGAGAATAATGCCCTCTTTTCTCCTCATCACCAGTCTGATGTGACGACTTCTGAGCTGCCTCACTGGGAATAAGTTGGTTCTGAAGGCTCACCTTTAGGCCTGTAGCTATCATGGACTCCTTCCTTATTCCACAGTAACTGCATAGATAAGTGAATCATCTGTCTGCATTTTCCTTCCCTCCACAGTGCAGGAATACTGTGCAAAGAGTGTGCTACTTGCAGACATTTACAGCAACTTGCTGATTTCACCATGTTTGTCAGTAAACAGAGCCGCTGGACCATCAACAGCTTGTTCAGAGGTTCAGGTATGTTATTCAAGTGGTGGATAATGTAGCATCGAGCTGATCACTTCCAGCAGAGACCAGGAGCAGACTGCAGAGGTCTGCCCAGAACAGTTCTCTCAAGCCCCACTAACAATTTGTTTTCTTTATTAAATATGTAATCTTTAGATTCAATCGCTATTGCGATCAAGCAACGACTCTTGAGGCATGTCATCCCAGTGGAGCCAGAAGGGATGACTTTTTTCACACTCCCCTACAACTGTAAGCAGATGTTGATGGAAGCTCCCCTTTAAAATACAAAATCAGCTCAGTGAGATAATTCAACAAAAAAATGGGTGAACTGTTAAATCTTGACCTTAGAAACTTAATCTCACCTCAAGGTTCATTAAATACAGCAGCTGTTCTGGAGCAACAAAGGGAACAAAACACACTTTTTTTTCCTCCTCAACACGCATGTTTAGTTTGAATTTGAGCTGGAAACTTTATTCCTCACCTTGAAAACAGTTGTTTATTTGAACAGGTAAGGTATCCGCAAGAACTGTCCAAGTAAATAAAGTGAGGAAGTAGAAAAAGTTCCAGAAAGGCTGAGACCTTGCGGTGAGATTGATTTAAAAAAAAAAAAGTTAAGGAATTTATTTTTTCTTTGCTTCTGTCAAGTCTTGTTTAAAACGCACACAGATGGGCAGAGGTCTCAAACCATGCTGAATTAGTACTAGTTCACTCCCAAACTGCTGATTAGGGTCACATCAAAGAAAATATTACTTCAGCATTCAAACTGCTGGTATTTGATATCAGTATCTACAGCCTCGCATTGATGTAACCATGCAGGTGATCACCTTTAAAAAGCCATTTCTCCTAACCATCCGATTGTCTCACAGGCTTCATAAAAGGCGTCCGCTGAATGAGAGGAAAGAGAAGAATGAACTAAAAACACTGAGAACATTAAGACAAAGAAACACAGCTCAATGCAGAGAGATGGAAAATGTTTATGAAAACGACGCACAATACTGACATTCGTAGTTGATGCTGGCACCATTGTACATGTTACAGTTTGCATGACTCATCTTGCTTAACAGACACAAGTCCAGTTAGTTTGCATGAAAACGGTTCTTTGGTATTTAAAAAAAAAAGCTTTCCACTCACACAGCACTGAAAATGAGACATTCAGTTTATCACATGCAGCATAAAATATAAGGCAGCACACAACAAAACACAAACATCGTGTTATCGAACACTTAAAAGTAATGCCTGACGTTTCTTGAATTCTTAAACAAAAAATTCAGTCTACTCCATAGAATGTCTGTCATTATGGGAAGCGACTATGTGGCTTCAAGTCAAAGAGGTTTACGGTTGATCTTCCAACAACGTGCTTTAAAATTATGGCAAGAATGGCAAGCACATTCAAACACATCACAGCATGCTCACCGCTTCTATTGTCTACAGCAAAACGGAAAATCTCTCCGTTCCGGTGGAGCCACCCTCTGCTGCTGACCCTGGGCTTCCTGTTTTCCTCATTTAGACCAAATACAATTATGCTGTTCTGTCATTTTAAATATAATTGATATGTGTCTGTTTCAAGGGGTGGAGTAGCTACTCTTAATTTCCCATGGTTTCCACATTTTTTTGTTTGTTTGTTTGTTTTGTTTTGTTTTTTGATTGACCAGCAGATGGCAGCAAAGTTTAACTAAATACTTTCCAGTATTTAGGACAGTCCACAGTGTCAGATATTCTTTGGTGTTATCCACAAAAAAAAAAAAGTTCAAAAGAGTAAACAGAGTTCATTTTATAAATTGATAATAAACAAATTGTTGTCATGACTGTAAAAGATATACCTGCATACATATCAAGAATGTCTATGGCACATATGCATAGTCAAATGAAAACCTGCCTTGCAGTCACTGTTAATATGAGAACGGGCTTTTGTCAAACATAACAGTTTGCAGCTACATTGATAAGGCAGTTCTTGAAGTTAAAGTGCATCAAGTCAGTCAGTCATGATCCCGGTTAACCGCAGGACCGATTTTATGAGGCAGATTGTAAAAAGTTAAATTCTACAGAAGCAGTCTAAAGTCGCCAGACTTCTGACTGTAGCCTTTGGCTTACTTGCATATTACATCTTCAAACTATGTGTCCAACATATTATAAAAGTTTACACATCAAACCCACTGCAAAACTATTTGGTGCTGCTTTCTTTGCCCAATAAACTGTCCCAAGGTAAACTGCTAAAAGTAAAGTGAAAAAAATCTGCATAAGCAGCCTATAGTGTGTCATCTTTGGCTGGTGCACATCCATCACATCCACACATCTACCTACAGTGTCGTCATGAAAAGTAAATAAACATCGGGAAGGTGCTTATGCGCATTTACAAAATGGTAATATTGAGGACATTGCAGCTACTGTCCTCCTCAGCTTCTGATTTAATGTTGAGGGTGAAATATTCACAGCTGACAGTCTAGATTATCCTCTGCCCGATATGCTCCTGCAGCCACAGCAGTAAAGGCTGTAAAGAGCTCGGCCCATCGGGCACAGCCTCTGTATACATCTGCACCAGTACTTCTTGTAAAACAAACAGCAGGGGCAAGCTCATGCTCAGTAGCTCATACAGCAACATATAGTCCTGGGCGTTGTCCCTCAGGTGGCCGGCGAAGGCCTGTACTGCATTACGCCCACGCTGGGACAGACACCGGGGGGCGTTACACACAGCACGAGTCACACTCAGAGGCCAGCTCAGCTGTTTCCTTATGAACGAGCTGAAGGTACCTGCTCCTGGTTGACTCTGCAGATCTGCTGGACTGCTGGAGCATGTGATTTCTTCATCAGTAGAACGTTGCTCCTGGATGCCATTACGATTCTAAGAGAGGGGATGTGATGGGAAGAGAAGTTAGACACCTCACATTCATCACTGTCAGAAAGGGGTGGATAAATACGCACAGGTCTCACTGAGAGTAGAGAGAAAGTCTTCCGAACGCTAGTCCCACTGTTACGTTGATCAAAATGTAGTTTGCAGTAGAGTTTCCCTGTGAGATCAAAGTAAAGGTCAGTTATTCTGTGATAATGTAAGTAATATGTGGCTACACCATTTGGAGAAACATACCCTCTTCAGAGTGGAACGCATGCGCTCCCTGTCGCAGAACAGAGCTGCATGTCGAACAGCGAAAACACTCCCTGTGGAAGTAGAGCCCCTCGGCACAGATTCGCTCCACCATATAAACACGCTTCTCACACAAGTGACACTTGTCTCCTGATGGGGGAAATGCCCTTCGTACTGAGCCACCCTGGGAAAACAGCAAAATCATGCAAGCTAATTTCAGATCCGTCTACAAGTGACATACTGGCAGCCGATTCCTTTTCAATGACCCTGATGTACTTAGGTCTTACGTACTCATGTTTATCTTTTCCAGAGAAACTGAATCAAAAGTCACATTTGTTACAAACACAAATACATGATTATAACTGTCTACCAGGAGTTGTTCCTTTATACTATACTAGTGTACATCTTGTTGTAACATCTGGCTGTTATGGAGACAGTTCATCCCAATTCAAATTTACATATTTTTCTCTCTGGCCTGCAGTGCTACCTTTCCACCTAGATTGGTTTGGTGTATTTTGCAAAGTTTTAAAGAGTCTTGCCTTGCCTTGTCATTCTCAAAATACCTAAGATACATGTTAAAAGTTTGACATCAACCCGCAATGAGATATATAGATTTGGAAGTTGGATGTTGGAGCTGGGAGTGATGTCACTCCCAAGTAGAACACATTCCAGTACTAAATTTGGAAAAGTAAGGAAAAATAGGATTTGCTTTACAGTTTTACTACTGTTTACATTTGCTGCAGCTATCTTTGATTGTCGGGCTTGGTGAGGCTGCTCCGACTTTCCAAGTTGGAAGTTGAACTTAACGGGGCGTTCCAGTTGAAAATTCTGACTAGGAATTCAGAAAGGCCGACTTTTGACTGGAACGCACCGTAAAAGCTCTGCAGGCCCGGGGTAAAACAAGTAAACTGGATTTTTGGGTGAAATGTCCTTTCAAGTTGGAGGCAGTTTTTTGGGAAGGGTGGAGCACAGCAACCCTCAAAGTGACACCACAAGAGCACACACTTTGCCACAGTGAGGACTGCTAGTAATTAAAAGCAAGAGACAGAAACAGCAGTTCTAGCAAAGCTTTCATGCAAAGCACGTTGCTTTTGAAAACACCTGTCTGATAAATTACAAAGGTATATAGTAACAGAAGTCTTGGGCTAAGTTACTTCTTTTTCTCTATTGCCTTTGAGATGCATATGTTGAGCCTTCACCACTGAAACAAAGCATAAACACACTAGAAAACTAATGGACGAGGGAGAAAACTGAGAGCATGCCACACCTGTGTTCTCAAACACATGCAAATGAGCACACTGTGAGGCGCAGGCAGCACAGAGACACATATAGTGTGGAATCACACGTCAAGCATGAGATATTCACCTTAAGTACAGCAGAGCTGTTTGCTGAGAACAGCCCACTAAGGTGGACGGCTTTTTCCTTTATACTCTTTGCATGAAACTCTCTAACCTGTTGTGACTGAGCTTTTTTCTGCAGGATGGCAAAAGAAAAGTCATCAGTTCATCCACTGAAAATTGTGGCTCTTTTCTGTGTGCACAGGCATAATTAGGTAGACTAATAAATGTTTAATAAGTACAGCTCACATAAGTGATGAAAGTCCTTTTTATCATCTTCTCAATGAGAAGCGGGTTTTGACCGCTAAGTGTCTATTGTCGAGAGTAGAACAATGACATCGCTGTTTGAAAGGCTGCCTTATTACGTTAATTTCACACCTGAGTTGATGTAGTTACTCTTACTGTACCGGAACAGAAAACTGGGATAGTCCCGCAGTCCTTGCAGAGAAATCAAAGACTAATGCATGAGTTCAGCTGTGGATTATCTGAACATTAATAACACTGGTGTGGGTAAAATATTTGAAGATTGCAGCTTAAAAGAATATGTTCATTTAGTGGCTGACCTGTACTTGAGAACACAAATGCCCAAAACAGTCAGACTGGATAGTAAACAATTTTCAACATTTCCTAGTACAAAGTCTGTGTGATGCCTGATTGTACCCTTGTAAGTGGCTATTCCTGGCTTAAACCAATCAAAATCTCCACCAGAGAAAAATTGTCTGAAACAGACTATCCCCTCTGCTATGCTACATATAAATAAGGGTAATTTCACACAATTTACAACCCTGACATTAATCAGAGTTTATGTGTTGAAACAGCTTCATTCTTTCTGTTATCTGAAAGTTGGAGGTGTGTCAGTGCAACCTCCATGTCAGTCTATAGCTGGAGCCAGAAGGGCTTTAGCTTAGCTAGCCAATTCAGGCTTATATAAATAGTCAAAACAACGCCCATCTCAAGGTGCTGTATACTCTAAGGTAAAGACCCTATATTATTGGAGAAAATCCCAACCATCAAGCAAACCCCCCACCTTTGCAAGTACTTTGCAAAGGTGGGGAGGAAAAACTCCCTTGTAACAGGAAGAATTGAGCAAAACCAGACTCAGGAAGGGGCAACTATCTGCCGCGACCAGTTGTAAGTTCTAATATCTTCCTAACTCCTGTTAAAGTAACAAATCTGAGAGATCATCTGTTTTTGGTAGACAGCTGTTATGTGTTTCTACTTCTGCTTTAACTCTTTATGCTAAGCTAAGGTACTAATATTCTGGCTCCAGTTCTGGACTTGGCAGATATGAGAGTGGTACTAATAGTTAGCAGCAGTCTGTCAGCTCTAAAATATTTATAAAACTCAAAACTTTTGTCAAGGAATTTTTAAAAAAGCCCAAATTGACTGGTCCAACATTTAACATAAAGTTAATTTTTTAAATCTGTAAAGCAAAAAACTTGCAACAATGCTAAACACAGATGAGTTGAGTTGGCAAAAAAGAAAAGTGGTCCTGATTTAAAACTAAGCAATATCTACAAAAAAAAAAAGACCTTTCTAAGATTATAATAATTTACCAGTCTATTATTTCTTTCTGCCAGTGCTCGAAATAGTGATTGACATAGTGTAATAATAATTCCTAATAATAATACCTTTTTTGCACTAAAAAAGGACTATGGCTTCTAGCATTTGTCTGTGTGTGTGTGTGTGTGTGTGTTTCAGGTTGTGCCAGGTCTCTAAGCCTGCTCTGGCCATTTTTTGTCAGGCTGGATAATAATGGGCTGACTTCAGACATCATATTACACAAGTCTAAATGTATAATCAGGACACGATGTATAATCAGCGTTCACTCTAGGTCCTTTTTGGGAATCAAAACATGCAACAATCACAGTGATTTTGAAAGAGGACAGAGAGGGAAACAGACAGAAAACAAGAGTTAAAGAAATAAAAGAGGCACTGTTCACCTCAGAGATGTGTTCGTCCACCTCCTTGAGGCGATGGAGGATTCTTGTCATGAAATGGATTGCTGACTGGCAGGAGGGAGGACAAGCAGGAGGGTCTGCACCCTCCAGCTGAGGCTTTGTCTCAGCATGCGTTAGATCGACATGTCTAAGCTTCACTACAGAAAATGGATGTGGGGGTTGAAGCTGGACCTGGGGTTTGGGGAGAGTCTTTGGAGGCAGGTGGACTAACTGTTGTGCTGCTTTTCTGATATTGACTTCAAACTGAAAGGGACAATGCACAAGTGAGCTCTTATAACAAACAATGAAGCCTTTTTTTTACCCATCAACTCAAAGAAAGCAGATAATTTAAGGGGACCATACGGGTGGTTTTCCATGCTTCAACCCATTAACTACAAATAAATCATGTTAAAATTTTCAGATTGACCCCCCCCCACACACACACACACACGCACAGGTAATACATTGCAGGGCCTGTCTGCTTCACGTTTTCCCAAAGTTATGTAACCATCTCATGGTAATGCCTTTGTAAGAAGAACCTGTTTTTTAAAAAAAGATTTGTTTGGGGGGATGGTCAAGAACTGGAAAACCAGCCTGACACCTGAGACTGCAAGTCAGCAACCAAAGACTAAACTTGAATGAAGGAATTTGCAACACTGCTGACTTTTGCTTTTTGATGATTTTCCAACAGCTCAGCCTATGAATGAATGATCTGCTTTGCCTTCAGCAGTGACTGAATGGGAGAGGCTGTCCTCCTTTTAAAAAATGGCCTCATAAGTCGATTTTGTAGGCAAAGGACCGATTCCTGCATTCTAAAATAAAATTAAGCAATCTCTAACTGTGGTACATAAAAGGACGTGTGAATAAAGTGTTCAGTTTTCCCTGCCAAATTCCAAAGAAATACATAAATATAGATTTTCTCATATTTCTGAAAAAGACTATTTGGGGACTAAATGGCATTGGATGCCACAGGAGAAGCTTAAACATTTAATAAATAGACTGGTTCTTATAGAGCGCTTTCTTTTACTGTACTTGAGCACTCAAAGTGCTTCATATAACATGCCTCATTCATACAAGCATTTCAGTATTTTGCCCAAAGCAGTCAGGGATTGAATCACCAACTTTTCAATTAGTAGGTGGCCTGCTATACAGCCGCATTACAAGCTAACATGACACGTGAAGCCACATGTGAGAGCGCTCAGTTTGGAAATGCTCATATAGGTCGTTATATATACTGTGTAGATCGATCGGACGATATGTCGAAATGGGATGATGTGTTTTTATCTCATTATTTTATCTCACTATTTGGAAAACATGATAAGCAAGAGTTCTTGTTTTTCCACAAATCTGTTCGATTTGAATTAAAAACAAACCTTGAATTTAAAGCTGACTGCAAAGCAAGCGAGCTTTACTTGATTTAAAGTAACAACGAGATGTCTTATTGTGCATTTTACATTTTGAGATTTCAGATTCGTGCCAGTTTGCAACATATAATTGCAGTGATGCATGAAGGAGTCACATTCAGCCGGTTTCTGGAGGAAAATTAGGGATCGTGCCAGTCAGGACCAAACACAGTAAAACCACCAGTATGGCCCTTTAAAGATCCCAAAAAACAGGAAACTTTGATTTTAGATCAATTGTGCTAGAGCTTTAGAGTGATGTGTGTTTTAGAGATATACATTATATGAGCTACATATATTGAATGTGCTGTACATGTGATGAGGGTGAGCTTGACGAATTTGCATTTGATGTGACCTTTTATAAACAACACTTTTTCAGATGCATTTGACTTGTCTAATTTGTGCTGCTCCAGACTACCTGTGTCACAGGAGGAGATCTGGGTGGGACTGGAGGTCTGAGTTTAACGGGCAAACTGTCAGTCAGGTGGAGAGTACGGAGGAATGAGGACTCCTCGCAGTCTGACTGTGATTTTGCAGAGGGTTAGAGTTAGTAAAAAAAGAACAGAAACAGAAACATGTGAGTAGATTAAATACCAGCAAAAAACAGACGAGATTTTGAAGCACTGGCGAAAGGAAAGTTTTGTCAGATTAAAACCACAAACCACAGTTTGAACTCCAGCTCATAACTGGGGAAATTGAAATCATATTTATGATCACTGAAAGAAAGAAAGGACAAATTCTGTGGCGATTTCACCCTCTCTGAACTCAGGGAAGACAATGTAGATGTGTAGATAAATGTAGCAGATATAGTACTTAAACAGTTCATTAAAAAGTATAATGTAAAATAAAACAAATTTTAATCTACAGATGATTATCAGACATGTTGCTGCGGTGTTTTTACCTGTGTTTTGCGGACAGTGTAGTTCGGTGTATTTTCAAACTTGGCCAACAACTGCGTAGCCATAGAACGCACTTTATTTTCCTTTGGATCCGGCCTGTCTCGTACTGAGGAGCCATTACTGGACAGATTAGTGGCCTAAAGAGAGGCAGACAAAACTTATTAGAGTAAATAAAAAACCTGCAAAGTGGTTAACTATGCACTTGCAAATAATATGGTAACAAACCTCCTCCAAATAGCAGAACTTTCGCCTTCGTTTGTAAATGGGGTCTGTACCATCTAACTTCTTCTCTTCCTGAATAACACAGAGCAAGGAAATAAATCTGAATGCACCACAGTCACGAGAAAACCATAAACTGTTCACATAAACTATTTATATTATATATTTAAGTGAAGGCAGAAAATGGCAAACTTAAAGTGAACTTAAACTCTTCAGCATGGAGTTACCTTTGGCACCCGTTTCCTGGTCAGTGCAAGATTGAGCACATTATTATTACTTCTGACTTCCTTTGATGGATAATCTTCATTGTTTTCATCCACTCCTCTGGAACCTGCAGAATAACACATGACTGCATTAAGAGTTTGCACGTTTTTGCACTGTGTACAGCCATTAATGTCACATTAATGTGCAATTCCCTTGAGGACGTAAAAGTGGTTGGGAGAAAAAAAAGATCTGTTTGTTTCCCTAAAACAATGAAGCTGAAGTAAGAAGTTGGCTAAAGTTGAATATTACCAAAGAATTAAGGTAGAAATTTAAAAAGCACTTCTGTTGAGATGGACAGCTGTATGCTGTTGAGAATGTCAGACTTCTGCAGCCCACAGTGCTGGTGCAGATGCACATTCCTCTCATGCCATTACACTTGATTAACAGAATGGAACAACATGCATGGTTTTTTTCACAGAAAATCCAAAGAAATTTAAGACCTTCAGTGCCACTGGAATTTTGTGCCACAGATAAGGAGCAAAAACAAAGAAGGGGCAGAAATACTATGAATACCAGGCATCACTGTCTATAACTAATGACACAGAAGAGTAGAGCGGTAGTAGAGTAGAGTACCTGATGCAGGTAGAGGCGTGCCACGGAAGAGCTCGTAGAACTTGGACAGGTAGTTGATCATCTTGGTTTTATCCAGCTCCTCCTCTTCACTGAGCTCCTTTGCAGATGTGAATGGACGAATCCCAAATTCCCGCTCACTGATGTCAAAAGCCAGCTGGAGGTTTGCAACATGGTCCTCCTCATTTAATGAGTCAAAATCTCTGATGGAGGCAAAAACACCCACACTAAGTATTTAACGGTACAAGTAATTACTGTGCTTATTGTTTTTATTGTGATTTACCCCAAATTGTTACAGTTTTAAAGAATTTTTAAAAAAAGGTTTTATACTGTTTGACTTCAGAAGGGCGGGTATTTCAGAAAACTACTGGGATTTTCCCACACAACCATCTCAAGAAAGGTCTGAGAAAGAGAAAATGGGTGAAAATGCCTTGTTAATGTCAGAGGTCAGAGGAGAATGACTAGACTGCTGTTCATAGAAAGGCCACAGTAACTCAAATAACCACTTGTTACAACCAGAAGAGCATCTCTGAAGACCACACCGAGTGCTACTCCTGTCAGCTAAAATCAGGAATCTGAGGCTACAAATCACATGGGCTCATCAAAATTGGACAATAGAAGATTGGGAAACATTGTTGGTAGGGTCAGAATTTGGCTTAAACAACACGAAAGCGTGGATCCATCCTGCCTTCTTTCCACATTCAGGCTGGCGGTGGTGATATAATGGTGTGTGGGCTAATTTCTTGGCACTCTTTGGGCCCCTTATTACTGCCTTAGTATGATTTAAACACCACAACCTACTTGAGTATTGTTGCTGACCATGTCCATCCTTCTATGACCACAGTGTACCCATCTTCTGATGGTTGCTTCTAGCAGGTTAACGCACCATGTCACATACTCCACGTAATCTCAAACTGGTTTTTCAAACATTACAATGAGTTCAATGTACTCAGTCACCAGATCTCAATCCAGTAGAGCACCTTTGGGATGTGGTGGAACGGGAGATTCATATCATAGATGTGCAACTGTGTGATGCTATCATATCAATATGGACCAAAATCTCTGAACGATACATTCCAACACTTTGTTGAATCTATGCCACAAAGAATTAAGACAGCCCTGGAGGTCCAACCCAGTACTAGCAAGGTGTGCCTAATAAAGTGGCTTGTGAATATATTTTTATTTAAGATGCACTAAAGAATGTGTAAATGGCATTATTTGAGGGAACTATTTCATTTGTATACATGAAATGAGTGATAGTAACCTTGTTTGCAAAGGAATGACGTCACACAGAAACTCATCTTTATTTCCAACCGTGTCAAACAACCAGTTTCTTCTAATGCAGCAGAAAATAACCTCGAGTGGGAGGAACAGTCGTTGCCTAAGTGGACAATGTGCAGGCAACTTCAGAATTCATGAAGTAATGTAAAGATGAGAGCTGTAACCTAGCAGCAGCGCACACAAACTCTGGTATTATTCAGTAAGTGCTGAGGCTCCCTTTTTCTGCCTTTCTCTTCTGTGAACCTGCTCAGTCTGCTGTCTGATCTGCTGACAGGCATGCATATGGAAAACAGAAAAAAGGGAAAAATGCCAGTGGTTCCTGGAAACTTACACAACCAGATGAAATTGTAGTGGCATGTGCCAAAGTATGAAGGCAATAATTAAAGGGTTATAGAGGATAAAATTAGATTGGTAAATGTGCTAATCTGCACTGACTGAATCCATGCTGTGTACAGCAGGCTGATCCTGAAAGGGGCAAAGATTGAAAGTATGGCTTTTGTTCTTTGTTCTTCATTAGCTGTTTTTCTCCACAGCTCCAAATCGACAAGAGACAAAAAAGACTTCTTTTTTTTTTTTTTTAGAATTACATACAAGTCAGTAGAAATGTTGCTGGACACAGATTGTTACAGGTACTGGAACAGCTAGAATTTATTTAATTTGGTTTGACATGTGTGAAATTTACACAGCTGCACTCCTCTCTGTGTGCACCCAGCTAGCTTTATGTACAGGGACAGCTGTATGAAGTATTTTTACCCATCTATGAGCACAAGTTGTAAGGAGGTAGAGAGCACAGCAGATAAACACACATATAGATCAAAGTGTGGCTTTCGTACCAGGCATATTTAGCGCGCCATCATAAGACATGAATGTCCTCATAATTAGTTGTTATGGAGAGCTTGGAGAGTTCTTTACGTGAAAACAGATAACGCTAATCTGAATAGATGTATGCTAAGATTACGATAACACAACTGGTTGTAGCTCTGCAGGCTGGTATTATCGGACAGATGATACGTACATCAGCTGAGGCTTGAACCTGTGGATGAGGGCACAGACAGCGATGCCGTTTTTCCAAGAAGACGTCAGGTCTGTGATTATGACATTCCTGTAGCCCTCTGTCTGCTTCTGGCACCAAGTGAGAAGCCTCGCTGGTCTGATCTCCGACTCTACAACAGAAGCAACAAAAATTGGATTTTTAATGGTCAAATTCCTAAAATAAGTACAAGGATACGAAGGCAGTCTGTGTTAGAGGGAAGTTTCAGCTGTGAAGAAGATATGACGTCATATCTTTGCAGAGACAAGTACATACTTGCTTGTACTGGTGAATGACTGACTTAAGTTAGGTTACTCAAACATACAGCTCGGCCTTAATAGCTCCAAGTGCAGAACAATCAGACTAAACTATAATCAAATTTAGTCATAAATAAGCACAAATGTTTACTTTTTGTCTCAGGTTTCAAAATTTTGCCAGTGATTTTTTTTTAAATATATAGTTAAATACAGGGTCATTTGAAGGACAGGAACATAGAGTAATGTTGATATTGGAGAGAGAGATATGTGTGTATGAGTGTTTCTTTCACAGCCCTGCAAGCTCTTCTTTCAAACTTTCCTCTCCTTAATGGACCCATCCTTCTTTGTAAAAACAAACCTCATATTGTGACTTACTCCCTAAACTGAAGTTCATTCTGGCTGCTTACTACTTCTGTTAGAAGGGAAGGGACTGAATGGGAGCGATTTAGGCTACAATGATTGTATTAGGAGCCTTTTAAAAGAGTGGAAAACCTATCAGTTGAGTGAATAAGCAGCGATTGGTCAGCAGCGGTCAGTTCCTGTAACACTTACCTCGTCTGCAGAGATTGACAGGTCGTCGTATGGTAGCAGCACGCTCGAGAGAGCAGGGGTTAAGCTGTCCACTAATGTACAAATGGCGCACCTGAAAGAGAGAAGCAAAGAAAAAAACTCTTTGAATTGAGATATTAAAGAATTTAAAGCATCCGATGACGGGTCTGCTGCCGTTTCTCCCTCTCACCTGGTGAAGCCTGACGCAGGTGGAGTTGAGGTTGGGGTAGCGAGTCGCTGGGTCTATAGTGTACTGTTCAAAGTTTTTGGCAATGTTTTCAGGGGTTGTCTGTGGTAGTAGTCGGTAAATACTCTCCCTGTAGAAAGCCAAGATGCATTATCGCATCACTTTAATGTGAACAATGTGTTCGAACAGCGCTGATTTACAGGAGACTCTCACTAATACGCCATACAAAGTGTGAGTACCTCTCTGCCAGCACTTCAAGGACCGGCCGACCCTGCGCCCAGCTCTTTACCATCCAGGCCGTGTCAAAGGCAGCCAGGAAGCCTCTGGCGCAGCCCGTTCCCATTGGCCAGAAGGGCTGCACAGCAACACAGAATAATATAGCCAGTTAGCACCATTAAACACTGTTGGACACATGGCATGGCGTGGAGTGACTTTTAGTCTGTTTGACGTACTTCTTTTTTGGTCATTAGGGAACACGCAAACATGGAGACAAGTATTTTGGATTCAAGGGAAGGTCATAGAAGTTGATGTAATGGAGAAAGAAAGTTATGTTTAAGCATACAGTAAACATGAGTGAATTGTTAGGAGAGTTGAGTCCGTTTTCTGAGAGTAGATTTCCTTTTACAGAAAGATAGCGTACACAATAAAACATAAACGTGGAAGAAACCAAAGAAAAGAGAAAAATGCGGATCAATTAGGGGAAACAGTGGACTTTGGGATATGTCTCAAGTTTTCCGTTTGTTGTTACGTTTTGATTTGTCATGTCACATACCAGAGCACTGACTGTCAGTCTGAATATCTTACACACTTTCCTAAAAATGTTCAGGTTGCCCATGTCTCTAAATATGCTCCTAAAATGCAAAAAATTCATCTCCCTCAGTGATTCCAGACAGCAAGTTTGGGACAGAGCAAACTGTAAAAAGGGCCCCTTTCTACCACACTCACATGCTTCTACCTATAGCATTTGGACAAAGGAATTTGAATATCTGTGCTACAAATGCCAGCTAATTTAATGGCTTCTTCTACTTTCTGTCTTACCTCTAACAGACTGTCGCCAACCAGCGCCACCAGCAGCTGGTGTCCAAATCTCTCCCTGGCCAGAGCGGCATTCTCAGAGGCGTACATATTTGTGAAGTCAAACATTGCAACATCTGGCTGCCCGCAGTGGTTCATGGCAAAGTCCAGCGTGGGAAGTTGGTAGTTGGTGCCAAAGTCAGCAGCCTCTCGGGCGTAGCACAGAAGAGCTTCCTGGTTGACGTTCTCACTGCTCAGCAGCATCTCTGTGTCTGAGTAATCCTGTTGGACCGAAGCAGTCAGAACAACCAGAATGAATTTCTCTGCAATATGCTTTGTGCAAATGCTGCACACAAAAGTGAAAAAAAAAAGCTCTCTGTTACTGGAAAATTCAGAAAAAAGACAAAAGGTGAGTAAAACTGATGTGTGCAGATTTATAAATGATATACTGAAATAATTCTGATCTGAGTCTGCAGTTGTTAGCCGATAGCGGATATGTTTCTCCCTTACATTTTTTATCTATAAAATAATAACAGACAGAAACAGCGTGAAATAATGACACAGCAGATCTCTGGAGCGAATACATTTTGCTTACATTGATGACAACTCCCTTGTCCAGCAGGCTTTGTTTCTTGGCAGTCATGACAAAGTAATGTGTGTTGTCCTTGTAGTACACAATGTTCTCCAGATCGATACCTGTGAGAATTGGCAAGTTTGCATTAAAGCTGTAATTCATAAAAATCACCAACAAGAGGTGAACGCTTCAAATAGCTCCTATATGCTGGAATGTGTGTTTAAATAGATGGAATCTAAACACACCAGTGTCTCTTACTGATTAACAAATTGAGTGCCAGCTTCTTATTTTGTACTGCTGGAGCCCGAGACCCAAAATATTACATTAAAACTAAATTTTCTTGGTTAAAAAAACAGTCACTGAACAACATTTCTGATATTTCTTCAGGTACTGAGCACACTGTGTATCATACCCCTGAAAGTTTAAGTAAATTTGATGATTGCAGGTCTGATTTTTGCTGCACATGGCATTGGTCTGTAAAGAGCAGGGCACAGCAAAAGAAGCTGGTGATGATGAGAAAAAAAAAAAATCTTGTTTTTAAAAAGTATTTCCAGTGAAGCAAAAGCAAAAGTTGGATCATGTAACTTGTATTTTTTTGTGACTTCATCATAATGAGATTTATCTTGTGTTCCACCAAATATCTGAAATGCTTTTAATGTGAAACTGCAGCAGTTTCATGTTTTTGTAGCAGTAACGTAGCTCTCTCTTTGTAATCTTCCTATAACACACAAAATCTCTGTTTGTTTGTTTGACCGCAAACTCGTCCTACACGACCAGGAGTTGAGCAACCAGAATTGGCGCACAGGTACACCTTAGGTGCCTGATGGCTCTTATTTATCAGATATTATGATGTCATTGTGTAGCCTAGCAACCACCTGCCAACAAAATGACTCATTTGTAATGTTAATTTACCCACAGCGCCTTTTGAAAGCATAACATGATTTAAACTTCACAGTAATAACATCAAAAAACAACACAAAACTTTCACTATCCATGATATATCATGTTGCCTAGCATCTACCTACCAATGGATTAAAATCATAAACCAAACAATACTGAAGCATGGGCAATACTATAACAGGAATTCAGCATTAGGTACAGCGACTACTAGACAATTTATTCAATCTAAGTCTCTGAGATTGCCCATGTCAGATGAGCCTCGATTGTACTCCTTTCCCACCTGTCTCATCTTTTGAGGTCAAGAAAGAACTTCTGGTTGAAGATGAAAGCCACTCCGCTGATCTCTTCTACTTTGGCCTCTGCTGTGGTGTTCCTGTTGATGAAGTTGGCTGTGATAGCAATTGCCAGTTTACCCCTAAACTCCTTCCTTTTGAAACCTGGGGTAATGAAAAAAGAAGGAAGCGTGAATGAAATGGGAATGTTGATCTCCGCGAGGAAACAAAGGCCTGTCTGCCCCTCCAGAGGAAATCTAGCATTAAACCATAATGACAACAAAGTCATTTTAGGATAAGAGGCAGCTTTGCCAAGGTGATCCTTTATAGAGACAAGAGAACAAAAAGCTATGTGTTGTAAAAAAGCATGAGGAAGTAAATCGTCAAACGTAGCTTTCAGAACCAAAAGTATGTGACATTCTTTCATTTTATTAATAATTTATTCAAGGTATAAGAATGAAAGTAGTTCAAAGTAGTTTTAAAAACATCTTTGAGGAATCCAATTAAATATTTCAAATACAAAAGTAGGAGAATAGTTCTTCTGATGACTGCCAATGTCAGCTATTTCGCACATAAATGGACACGGGAAACAAAAAAAATCCTGCATTCTTCAAACCCAAAACCAACTAAAATTAAGGTTCAACATATTCCTGGCAAATCAAACTATCAAACTTTTTTTCCCCCAACCATTAAACGAAGGACTCAAAAATGTCACTAATTCTAAAAAATAAATTGGGTGCTTACAACAAAGTAAGTGTGTGCGATAGCAACGGTGGAAGCAACACTCTGAGCATGTGCTGCAGCTTCTCCACACTGTCACTGTTTACATATCATCCACCGCTTTACTGCTGGTTTCCAAAACCAGCAACAACAAACAGAGAGCATTTGTGCTCCCTGTTACCGTAGCTAAGACACAAAAGCAGTCTCACTGCAGGGAAAAATCATTTCCCCCAGGAGTCTTCATAATTGGGGAATGAGCTAAACGTCTTGTTCGGCCTTAGAATGCCCTTTTTAGGAATAAGCATTTGTTGCGAATTGGTTGTTAGATGACAGCATTTTTAAACGAGAAGCGATGGAGGGAGATAGGGAGATGGAGCTGCTCCAGCACGACAGCATCAGCTGCTGCACTGAGCCCCAGCTCTGCTCTATTTATGTACGGTACTTTGGCTGTTTTGTGCGCAGCCAGTCCCATTGGGAGAGATCAATGGCTCTGTGCAAGTGCAAGTTTGTAAAAGGTGAGTTTCATTTATAGCGGTACAATAATGCGCAACAAGTTTATTTATAGTGAGAGCCCAGAAAAGGTCCTGAGGAATGTAAGGGCTGTAAAGAGAATGAAAGATCTGATATACACTAAGCCACTTAACTCATTTTATTCGACATGAGCAACTTTGGAGGGGCTGTGCCTGGTAACTCTGCTGCTTAAAGACTAAAAACTGTAAAGATAACACAATAAGAATCCTGTTTGTCTCTGCTATTACAACCTTTCAAATAATTTCTTGGTGTCAGCAGGTTCAAACCTTGAGTAAAGGATCATAATTGTCATCAGGTCTAAAAGTACAGTACATCCTTGAGGCATCTATACAGTTCATCTCTTTTGTTTGCTGCCTTCTCACCTTCCAGGGTATTCCTGCGTCCGTCAGCCCCCACCACAACATCAAACTCAAAGTTAGCCACAGGGTGATCAGCAGGTCGGATTGCAGCCCTCCACCCAACCCCTGAAAGACAACAGTAAAACTGTGATGGGTTAAAAGCCACATATTATAAATCCTAGGAAGATAGCCTTTCATTCCCTTTTGAATATTCCCCCACAGCACACTAGCACACGGCATGGGGAAGGTTGCATGATAAGGACATCTTTTCTCCCTGGACAACTCCGCCGCCTGCCAGGCTTGTGCGACTCTAAATTCGTCAGAGCAGAATGAATGAAAAGGAATAAATACACTTCAGTACTGTTGCTGTAAAGCTGTCTTTACTATGACAGCAATAAAAGGACAAATAGAGGTTTTCAATAAACAAGAAAGCAGGAAAATCAAAGCATAAAGTCTACCACATCTGGCCTGCAGATTGTCAGCCTAATTGTCTGAAGTATTCTGTCAACTTTATTTTAAGCGTGCAGTGGGAGCTGCAGAAGTGTGAGACCAGCACAGGCACTACTTGGCAGGTTGTGCAATATCGTCATGTGGAAAATGCACTCCACAATGTCAAGGGCACGGCTAAGTCCGTCACATCAGAACACGGGGGACAAGTCTGTGTCTAAATTTAGGAGAGGCTCTTCTTCTTATCATTGTGTTTGATATAACAGTTGGAGGAACAGTACAACAGCATGTTGGGTATTTTCTTGTTCAGAACTTATAGGGAAATGAAGGACATGAGGGTCGGTAGTCAATTATGGGATCAGTGCAGTGTTCACACGCAGTTAACCCGAAGCACCAAATGTCACAAGTTTGAAAACAGAGGAAAGTGATACTTTTTCCACTGCTTTTATTACAAGAAGTCTTCATGTATCTAATATGAGTACATGTAACCTTTGCTAACCTCATCTAAATATGATAGAAGAGTAGATCAGTGCCAATGTTTCTCCCGTGTTTATTGGTGGCTGTCAAGGAAATTAAATACTGCAGGATGAGAAGTCTCTCGCTGTCTAACCAGCCCTGAATTCGAGCCGAAGCTGCAGAGTAGGAGGATTACTACAAATCCTCCGGGAAACTCCACAGTATAGCTGTCTAGTAAAATGTCTGCATTAAGCTTAACACAATGTTAAACTTCTCAACCTTACCAAAAGACCAAGCTGTAGTTTCTGCTCTATAACTCTCCCCAAATCTTGCAGCTAATAAAACAAACTGTTCAGTGAATGAAGGCCAAATGAATCTGTTGTTTGGACATGAAACTGACCTTCATTTTCCTGAGGTTCCCACAGGTTGACAAACTCCACATTGATGTGAAACTCAACGGCAACAATGAGGGCAACTTTCAGTAAGATCAGCTGCAGCTGCTGAATGCCTGCAGGACACAGATTCACATTAACATTTGTATACAGATGCCAAACTGCCATTTTTTTCCTATATCATCTTAAGAAATTCGAGAGGAAACACAGCTTGTTATGTGACAGTTTGAAAGGCTTCTACAAAAGCAGTGTTTGGATCTGTGAGATCGTCCTCAGGCAGTTTGTCTGAAACTGCCACTTTTGGCTGCATTGTCAGTTGTTTCCACGAGAGAAGATCCTGTAACTTACTGCAGTTTCGGGAAGTTGTAAAGTTTAATAACATTCAGTCAGTTTTAGTTCTTAGAAAGAAAATTGTTAGAAAGAAAATCAGTATTAAAACACTGGAGTCAAAAAGTGTGCAGACCTCTCTCTTTTCTGTGGTCCAACACATAAAACCTGGAGGTGCACAAACCTGACTTTTCTATAAAGTTTATTGGGTCTATGTCATTATTTTGTTATAAATGTTGTAGTTTATATATTTATTGTTAACTGCCTAAAAAATTAAGAGCCTATGGCTGCTGCTCAACAGTCCTGGGTCTTTGTTGTATTTTTCATTTCATGATGTTTTGGCAATTGCTGTAAGGTCTGGACTACAGACAGACCCAAACTGTTCTACATTGAGGCCATACTTTTGCAACAGATGCAGTATGCAGTTTAGCATAAACTAGGTGAAATATGCGAGGCCTTCTCTGAGAAAGATGTCATCTGGATGGGAGTACATGTTGCTCTAAAATCTGCATATATCTTTCAACCCTGATGGTGCCTTTCCAGATGTGCAAGATGCGAATTCCAGAGGCTCTCATGCACCCCCACACCATCAGAGATGCAGGCTTTTGAACTGAGTGCTGATAATAAGGCAGAGGGTCCCTGTACCCTCTAGTCTGGATAACACAGCATCCATGTTTTCCAAAAAGAATTTCAAATTTTAGATTTGTCTGACCACAGATCAGTTTTCCACTTTGCCTCAGTCCATTTTAAATGAGCATTGGTGCAGAGAAGACAGCGGCTTTCCTGAATCATGCTCACATATGGCTTCTTCTTTCTATGAGCTTTCCTGAGCCCATGCAGTGATTTCCATGACAGAATCAGGCCTGGTTTTAATGCATTGCCACCTGAGGGCTCAAAGATCACAGAGCATCCAACGCTGATTTTCAGCCTTGTCCTTTGTGCGCAGAGATTTCTCCAGATTCTCTGAATCTTTGGATGATATCATGTACTGTAGATGATGAGACAGTCAACGTCTTCACAATTTTACATTGAGGAACATTATTCTGAAATTGTTCCACAATTTGTCTACATATTTTTTTGGAGATTGGCGAGCCTCTGCCCATCTTTACTTCTGAGAAACTCTGCCTCACTAAGATGCTCTTTTTATATCCAGTCATGTTACTGACCTGACGCCTAAATGATGATGAAACTAACTGAATGCAAACTGTTTCTCCTGCTGTTCCTTTTTAGTACCTCTTACTTTTCCAGCCTTTTGTTGCCCCCATCCCAACCTTTTTTTTTGAGTTTATGCGATTTGCACATCATTGTATTCTCTTTTTATTTATAGTTTACACAGCATCCGAGCTTTTTCAGAATTTGGTTTGTAAAAGGAAAGACTATTAAAGCAGCTAAATGTCATAATTGACACAATATAATATAAAATACCACACAACTAAATACTAAATAAAAATAAAAAATATATAAGACTGCAACTTTAGTGTCCAGGCATTTATTGCAGATTAAAGGAGAAGACTAAAGGGTCCTTAGAGGATAGGTCAATGAAAAGCAGAAGCCAACAGCCGGTTTTCTTTCAGATACTCACTGATGTGGTCGATGGCTCCGGCACAGAATTTTCCGTAGAACTTTTTGGCCCCAAGGCCCCGGAGGTCATGAATGGTATAGGGCCAAAGATGCAGCACGTTGTGCCTGGAAAAAGAGTCCCTCTTCTCAATCACCACCACTTTGGCACCCAGTAGAGCAAGTTCAATGCCAGTCCGCAAGCCACAGGGACCTCCTCCAATGATGAGGCACTAAATAAGAGAGAATGACAAATTGTCCTCATTAACAACACAAGGCCCAAAGAAATAATCTCCATCTTTGTAAGACATTAATAACAGATGAAAAATAGTTCAAAGCCTACTTGTTTATAACATGCCAGGGAGCATTATAACATCTGCATAGATCACAAGAGAGAGCACCATTTTACTGCACCACTGGACCATTTAGAGTGTCTTACTTAAAAACCCTTAGGGAAGACTGGCACTGACTCAGAGAATTACTGAGTCTTAGGATAAGTTCCCCAGACCATCTGGTGGGTGAGTGAGGATTGTTAGTAAAACACATTAAACATAAGAGAAACAGATTGAGCATGTCCGAAGTGGCGCATTTATTGGGAAAACTTCCCAAAAATGGATATTTGCAAATGCCTTCCACCTACCTAAACCAACCTTTACATACCTACGGTGTTATTCATGCACCAGCCTCACCCAAAAATGCATGAAGTCAGTTCACTGAGGTTGCAGCGTCTGTCTGAGAATGTGTGGTTCAAACATGACATCATCCCTTGAGTGATAGATGAAAAAAAGTGACGCATGTGTGCTGGCAAACTCTGTCTTCTTTCCTGACATTAAGAGGCTTTATAGAAGAATGGTGTAGAGAGATGTGCGAGTCTTGATTCTTTTGAGATTTAATCCAGAAAAAAGCCACTTCTGAAGGTGACGAGGTGGACTGTCTCCTGTCTTGATAGCCTCACCACATTTAGTGCTCAAAATATCTTTTCTTTCACTGTTCTCAGAAAGATTCCCACTTATCCAACACAAAGTCTTACCTCACTCCCTGCCATCCTGTAGCTCCACCAACCGGATAACAAGAAAGGGTGAGAAGGGTTCACATGTATCAGCTCTGTGAGACAATCCAGCGTCATGACCTAAACGGCTTCTTCCTCTGCACCAAAAACAAGACAGCTGGGTTTTCATCACTCAACATTCTGCCTCTCAGATTGAGTAGCTAAGTGCCAGGTGCGATGGAAAAACACAATGTTGCACTACGAGTTGCCCGAGGTTATAAAAATGAGGCATTCTCAGGTGTGAAGCACAAACAGGTGGTGGAAGCATTGCCAGGACAAGCCTTCCTAATAGCGAGGTGTGTTCTCCTTAACAACGGAGAAGTTAAGAGTAAGAGCTGTTTACACAGCCAGACCAAGAGTGAGGACACTGAAAATGTGATGCAGGACTGAATCAGTTTATTCCGAGGTATCTTCAGAGTGAGCACAGTTTTTCTAAACTCACGTCACTGCTTGGATCTCTCTATCAACAATTAACAAAGATGTGCCGTTTGTTTGAGCGCTTTTCCATTCGGTCATATATTTTTGCAGATATGAGGCTTTTCCTGAGGGCCTCCACATCTGCCGAGTCAGGACAAACATTTCCTTTCAGCTTCCCACCTGTGACCTCGTTCTCATCCCAACCCTGACATGTGTCTCCCATCTTATCACCAAGCCCAGCCGGTCAGTCAGTACTGCTGTGTGAAGCAAAGTCTGAACAAACGCACAGTTTGGTGTGAACACGAAGCATAACCAGGAAGCTTTTGCTCTATCATCAGGAGGGAATCAGGAGGTTATTGATTCATCTTCACATTATATTGTCAGTCTGGTGTCTTCATTTTGCTTTTTTTTGTTCAATAGTCAAACTATTCAGTTTATCATCATATTTAACCTCCTGAAACATGACCTCTTGTTTGGGATGTCCTTTTTTAATTTCTCCTAGCTATGTGGGATTGTTTGGACCTGATGAGTATAAAAAACTAAGAATCATCTTTGTACAGAAAGTATTATGTCCATTTATGGGAACAATAGGTTTATTTTACAGCATAGCGCAATAAAGTCACTGTTGTTTACAAAAGATAAAACACTGTATGAAGGATAAGATGCAGAAAAGTCAAAATGTAATGAGGACATAGGGTCTCAGGAGGTTAAAGAAAAGGATCAAACATTCACATTGGTAAGATAGAGCAACTTTTGGCTGCTACCTTACTCACAATGGGTCACCACAGCAGGTAGACAAATGCTTTTTTTTCTTTTTTTTTTACATCAGAGGCCCTTCCTGATGCAACCCTGAAGGGATCTGCATCTCCTCCCAGGATCAAACTAGGGATCTTCCAATTTTTAGACAACTATGTAAACCACTACACTACACCAGTAAGATGATTTCACTAATTAAGCAGTTATTAAAACCAGCAATAAATCTGCATGTTGATAATGATGAGCTCTTAGCCAAACTAAAAATCCTTGTGGCAATTATAAAAACAGAACTGATATACTGCGTCACTGCCCCTGCTGGTAAGGCTCGTCAGTCTAAGCACTGTATAAAAATACACGGAATATTATAATTTAGGCTTTCATAGGGATAAAAAAATAGCATTTTATAAAACACTCTGATTAGTTTATGACAAATACTCTGTGTCAGGAATATTCAAAGAGCAAATGTCCTAAATAATCATCAAATTATCAATATGACGGTAGATTTACAGTTGCTTCTTCTATCAGTAGAATAATGGAATAATGGAAGTTGCCTCCCATAGATAATCCAGGCACCCTGCATGTTGTAGTGTCACTGTCATGGAGGCATTTTGTATCACTGTTGTCCATCTGGTCATCCCATTTTCAGGAGCATGAAACAGAGGGCGAGATGAATGTAAACTGCAACTCAACTGGTTGAAGGAGGCATAAAACAGCGAGGCTGTGACTCTAGTTTTGTTTATTTTCATGCTTGCACTCACAGGTGATGCAAAACTCAAGACACTGTTCCACGTGATTTCTCTGACGTGCAGGTGATGGTAATGAGCTGGCAAAGGCAGAGAAAAAGAAACTTGTGTATGCGCACAACGCAGTTTGAAAGGTAAAGCTGGATGTGAACAGAAACTACAAGAAAAATTCATGGGGCACATTTAAGTTTAAATGCATTTATATGAGGTGTAATAGCGATGCAGTGAAGCACGCTGAGATTGTCTTGTCTATATTATAAAAAGATTCATTCTACTGTGTGCAATACATGTCACCGCAGCCAGCTGTGTCCAGTAATAAAGCCCAGATGACATTACATCCTTTGAAAAAAGTTACCACTACAGCAGCAATATGAAGAAGAAGAGGTGCTGAGTGATATCACAGCTGTCGCCGTTAAAGCGCTGAGCTGTCATAAAAATGACTCGTTACCTCACGATTCTCAGAGGCGACATTTTTAATCCTGTAACACCAGACCGCCTAGTCCCCAGAGTAATTAAAACATTGTGCACATGTACCCGGATCATTAAATTTCTGGCTTTTGCACACTCATAAATTCACAAATCCAAAGTCGCTATGTCCCGTTCACTGGTTAAGCGTCTACATTTTATAACACAACCCTGTGGATTGTCAAAATTAACAGTTTTGGCTCCAAAGTTTAGGGGTCACACGTCCTTATTACCTGTTTATGTGCTGGCTTAAATCAGGCAGAACAAGTAAAACTGGGCTCACACTGACGCATTTAAAAGCATATTTTAATAATAACCCTGGCCTGGCTCCAACCTTTTGGCACGAGCCTATGAAGGAGCAGAGCCCACTTTCAGTATAGCTGGGGCCAAATAATCACAGTTGCTGAGTGATGCTGTCTGTTTCTCTGGACAATTTTTAAAAAAAAATTCACTCTCTCAAGCTGGGCACAGCTGATCCTGCAAGGTAATTGCACTCCTCCAGGTTTTCATATTTTCCCTCATCACTTTTACCGCCCCCACAGACACAGGACACTATACACACACCCTTTTATGACTCTTTTGTCCCTTTTGCAAGTTTCTTTTCATTATGCACTTCAGGACTACCCCTGAAAAGCGCTCTTTTTGCATGTTTAATCTGCTGTCTGAATATGATTGAATTTTTGTGTCATTTGGGGGTTAAGTAAAGCAATGCACAGCTGTCCCGAGTCCAGATATGCTTTCTTCCTTGTCTTTAATAGTAATAAAATGTAAATTCTGCTTCATTTAATTATCTGCTGCTTGCTGTTTGGAATGTGTATATTTTTGTCTGCTGACAGATTTGTCTTTGAGAAAAATCCAGGATGCTTTTACTTCAGTTTTGTCACGTAACACCTGTCTGCAGCAGAAAGCATTTCCTGTCCTGTCTGTTGAGAGCTGCTAAAGCAGTGAAAGAGTAAATGTATGGGCAAGTAGAGGTTAAAGTAAAGACTACTTGAGATATGGCACTCTGTAGAGCACTTTAGCCGGGTCTCAGAGAGACTGTCGCTGAACTGGGTTAAAATAAAAAAGGAACCATGTGAGGTGAAGCCATAAAGACACTTCCTAAATCATAGAACATCAACTTTAATGATCCGTGAATCAAACTTTATAATTTAGATTTTCGAGCCATGCAAAACACTGTTAGCTTTCAGTGCATAAACTTAAAGATGCATACTTATGATAGACACCCCATCAGATGAAGCAATTTTTCCAGTTTATTGTTTTAAATCAGCTTCACTGCAGCCACAAAGCTCAAGAGATGTAAAGATAAGCTTCGAGTCCAGATATGAGAGGTGGCCGCTGAAAGGTTTTGTCAAGCAAATAAAAACGGTGTGAAAAAGATGTCGCTCGTGCCTGTTTCTTCTATTAAAAAAAAACAGCTGCTGTCATGCAGCAGATGCCAGTCTGGGGTAAAGGAGCCTGGAAACCACTAACAAGGAGACTTTTTAAAAATAACTACGTGACCACATAAACAACACACATCCACAAAAAACATTTAGTCCAGATGAAGTGAAATGAATTACCAGAATAAAAATGGATCTTGTTCCTCTAAAGGATGGTAGGAAATAAATTGTTTTTAATAGATTTTTTTTTTTCATTTTTAGATAGATGCATTAGAGACAAGGACAGGAAATTTGGGGAAAGAGACTAGGGGAATGAACTGCAGCACGGGCCTGGCCCTCTGGGAGTGTTATGAACACCAACGACTCAGCGATCGGGTCACCCCAGGAAATAAAGAATTTATGGGAAAGTGGAGAGCAGAAGACAAATATATACAGAATTTATCATTATATACCATATTGCTCTTTTCAAAAGTATCATCACCACCACAGCTGGAATATTTCTTTTTTTTTTTTTTTTTTTGTGTAAAGTGCAGTTGCAGAAAGATAGAATCAAACTAACCTTGGTGCCCACACAGGCCTGTCCTTTATTGTACTCCTTATGAGACATCCTCTTGTCCAGCTTACTCCAAAGCGCTTTGGCTTTCCAGGAGGTAACCTTCACTTTCAGACTGTTGTAGAAGGTGCTGTGCTCTGCGGGGTCGAGGTTCAGACATCTGCAGAGGACGTTAAAGGCCTGAAGGGTTCCTTTGCACGTCGAGGCCTGGATGAAGTTCTCAAACAGCTTCCCCACATTGTCCCTTTCCTCCTCTGTCTCTCCCATTTTCCCAGCTGCTGTAGATGGTCTGGTGTACTGAGGCTCCTGCTCACTTCAGCGATCTCTGCCAGATGTGGCTACACCCTCAGCTTGGCCCGCACCATCATGCCCTGTCTGTGGAGGCAAGACACACAAGAGCCTGACGTCATCTTATGGCAAGGAGTCTCTCACAAAGGGCTTTAGGCGAATTACGTTTTCCATATTCTATTATTAGAATGATTAAATTGAGCATTTTCCTGACATTACATCAAGCTCTTTTAATGGTTCGTAAACTAAAATGTTGAAGTATTTTAAGGTAAGTTGACAGCACAGCTGGATTTTATCTACTGCGTGACTCCGGCTTACCATAACGAATTGCTTTAAATTACAGAACAGACAGTACCACTCCACACTAAGTCAACAGGCATTTTGAAACACAGTAAGCTTACACCCACATCAACAAGATAAAATTTCAAGCACATTGAAGGATTTGAGACACACACTAGAGAGAAAATCAAGCACAGAAGTAGAATGAGCCAGTCTGTCAACATCGGGCAGCTGTTGGAGGATATTTACAACTTGTGCTTTATAGAGGCATAACCATGGGAGCCTGTAAATGGAGGTCTTTGTGGTTTTGTGAAGTACGTCCTGGTACAACAAAAAAATCAAACTTTTCAACAGTTTCCATTTTACACAAGATTTCCACCGTCAGCATAAAAATAATATACTGTTACAGATATTTGGGCCCTTATCTAAAACTGTGGCATTTTTTTGGACTGGGATTCACGAGTTTTGATTCAAAAGTAAAGAAAGAGTTTCTATCATGGCCAATGTTGGATGTTAGATCACAAACCAGTGGATGCATCATGAGCTCTTCATGTCATGGCTCTGTGGAATTAACATTTGCTAACATTTGCATACTATTTATATACATTACTGTTCAAAAGTATCGAGCCACCCCTAATTCTTTATATTTTGCTGGGAAAATGGGAAATATGTGTATTGATTTGTTGAAATATAAGGCAAAGACAATTCTAACAATCTTAAAAGTCAACATTTGACCTCCTTTTATTCTTCAACACAGTCTGAACTCTCTAAGCTGAGCTTTCTTATCATTTATTTAAGTCTTCAGGAATAGTTTTTGTGTAATGTGCCATACCTGTGCCTTTTATCCATGTTTCCCTTCCTTAAGAATGGCTTCTTCACAGCCACCCTTCCACTGAGACCATTTCTGATGAGGCTTCACTGAACAGATGGCTCTGCTGACGGGTCAAATGCATCTCTCAGGTACAGTGTAAGGTCTATGCTGAATTGTTTTTCCTATTTCTTAAGGACACAAATTTCAGATACTGCTCATCTGCTGTAGAGAATTTGTTTTTTTAGGCTTGCCACTGCCACTTCTTCTTTTATCCTCCACCTGCCCAGTTTCCTAATAAATTTTGCCCACTGCACACCATCCTGAGATATCCCAAAGCAACCAATGTCTAAAGAAAAACTTTCAAATTCAGAAAGCCTGGAGAGCTGTTCCTCAAGACCACTTTAAGACCACTTACAAAACATGTAACTAAAGTCTGACTCCTCGGAAGCAGAACATAAAGAAATGAGGGGTGGCTCAAGACTTTTGCACACAGTACTGCATTTGTCTTGTGGTATTTTTGTACTCCAGCAGAAAAGCAGGCAGTGTTTTTAGAAGGAAGAAAGAATCCTTGAAATTCACTGTAAGGAAATGTTAGAATAACATAGGCTGATAGATGTGATTAGGTATGCACGCTTAATAGCCCACCTTGTACTCAGACATTTGTATTCATTATGCTTACATATGTGCCCTGCGTGTGAAAGTAATTGCAACTAACACATGCTTATGTCAGAACAAAGCTGAACTGAAAGAATAAAACACACTTTACTTCTCTCTTTCTCCCAAACAACCTTCAAGCATTTTGAAAGTCGTGCCAGAAAGACTGTGCCACAGCGCAACATCAAAGCAAAATGTGAAAAATTTCTTCATTAAGCATCTGTGGGTTTATTTGGGTGGAGACCACAGCTTCTGTGAGTTTTGGGTGAAGTCTGCCTTTGGTATTTTAATGTCTCATGGAGTGAGAGGAGCGTGGTTTGAAGACAGGTCAGACTACAAGTGCACGACCTGATCGGGGCTCCACAATAATCCACTGTTACTATCGTGACTAATAGCCCAGGTACCTGCATGAGTGCAACTGTCACAGGGAGCTTCAGCCGGGCACTTAAAAACAAAAAACAAAAGAACTCGCCCATGCAAAAATTACTCACATTCAATGACCATTCAGTCCACAGTCAGGACATTTTTGATTTTATTTTGAATATGGTGAGATTTTGAATGTTGCTACCAGAGCAACAACACTGTCTCCAGGATAAAATTAACATATTTATTTGCAAAAGATCCTGTTTGACCCTGTGTTTGCATCCTGTTTTGCTGCTCCTGCTGCAGTTGTTTTACATTTTAGAAACAGATGTAAGCTGAGAAAGGAACATTACCCAACCGAACAAAAAGAGGCACACCCTGATAGATGCCTGTAGTTTCGAAAAGCTCCTCTCCTGTCAGTAGACCCTATGAACCCCTGAGGCCTTAACAGCAAGCCTCACTCAGTGAGCTGGCATTCCTTTGCCACGTGGCTAGAAGAGCCCTGAATTGCTCCATCAGCACGAGTTCAACACTCACACTGCTAGCCCTCTGGCTTCACCAGCCACGAGTCATATTACCACCTCCACAGATTTTTGGGGAATCTACTCTAATTGACAACAAGTGACAAGCAAGAAATATGATAAGTGTGATTTATGATGCACAAGCTTTATTCCTACATGCTTAGCAGTAGACTGTGACAGGATTTTTTTTAAGCTACTAAACTATACCACAGATATAAAAAAAATATATATATTTCCATTGTCCTCATTATTGTTTGTTGCTGTATTTTCAATGAAATTACATCATTTTACTCTAAACTTCAGTTAGGTTCAGTTAAAGAGATGTTTACTGCACGTATGCTTTCACACTGCAGTCCAAGTGAAGTGATAAAACAGGCACAGTTATTGGAACCATCTGCTTTAAGAGTCTGCAAGGACTAATGAAAAGGTACCACGTACTGTCTTCAGAGCGAAGTCAATGCTCGACACTCTAACTACATTGTCTCTGACAGAGTCCCATGACTTCACCATCTCCGTCTGACAGAATGGAAAGTCACTTGTGGGCCGAGAGAGCGAACCCACAAAGCGGCTGCAAAAAAAATCTAACTAATGACAGATGAAGCAGACGAATACACATACACACGCCAGACATCTCAGTCGAATCTTATAATACTTAAGAGGATCAGAGAGTTTGACTGCATGTAGGTTTAAGTTTCCTGTCTGTTTACAAAAGAGTTTAATTACATTGAACTGGCTTTGTCCTGACAAAGTCATGGACAGTGATTAATTGTAAAGAGATGGGTATTTATTTGGTTTGTTTGATTTAATTATCAATTTAGGAAGTGATAACAACTGATAAATTGTCTATTATACTGCAGTGCTTTGTTATTTTACTATACTGTAAAATAAGGCCTGAGCAAGTATGGCTTGTTTGGAAGAGTTGCCAGGATGAACAAAAAAATGAATATGACAGCACACCTTAGGTTTGTAAAGTGGCATCTGAACAAACCACAAAATTTCTGGAACCGCTAAAAAATTATTATTGGTAGACAACCCTCTCTACCTCCAGGAAAAGGCTATACAATGTAAAATAGACATCAATGCTTCCACTACAACAGTTAAACAGGTTAGTTAAGTTAGTTAAGCAGGCTGGAGTCACAATATTAGAGCTATTCACCCACTATTACACTAAAGATGGGACGGTATGGATACATATGGTGAGTGAAAGGAAAGGAGGAGACACTGGTGGGTTTTTTCCAGCTTCCACTTTATACCAACGAGTGCGCATGGAGTAGCATTTAACCTCATTCTTTTCCTACAATGAATGATCCAGTCTACAACAATCACATAAGTGGACACGTGCAACAGTATTAGGTCATATTATTTTTCCAAGCCTTTTTTTTTAAATATGTAAAATTATTAACAGGAGCAGCGGCCTATTAAGATACATTAGCTAACTTGATGGTTGAGGGAAACACAGGATCTGCCTCTAAGTGCTGAGAGCATTACAAAGTGCTGGAGAAACTATGTCATTACATCACTTCCACATTACACCATTTTTTTTTCTGCAAAAAAGGCTCAGAACTAAATCTGCAAAAGGCAAACATGAGCCAACAACAAGCGTGGAGTCTGACTCTAGTGCAGAGTGGAGGTCAAAGAGTGAGCTATATCTGACTTTTAGTTTCACAAGCAAAACTTGTTACAAAGATCAATTCTGTGTCAGATTCCACAGGAATCTGTGACTGTAAATAAGTACAGAATATCGACATCATTATACCTAAGAGATACCTTTAACGCACAGAGTGTAAGACCACCAATCAGTGAACAACAACATGTAAGAGACAGTCACATTTTAAACCTAAGGCAATACATCTGGAACTGACCAAACTGTTAAGGAACTTAATCAAGTGTCAATCCAGGAATCCAGTGTCTTCACTGGTTTCTGCAGAGCTCAGAGTTTCTGCCTAGCAGGATACAATAAGAAGCTCAGAACACAAGGAAAACATTGGGAATGCTGGGAAATGCACATACTGTAGTGCAGTCAGCCAGCTACAGTAATTACAGACTGGACTGAAGAAAACCAGGAAGGAACCCTCTGCAGGCCTGATAAACAGGCAGTTTGCCTCTGAAAACATTGCACTCATGTGGACTTCAGTCTGTGGGCTCTGCCCTCCACCAGGCCCCAAAGCTCCACAGTATTATCTCAGCTCTCAGAAATCTGGCTGCGTGTTCAGGCAGCATTGCCAAAACAAAAGAAGATTTGTCATGAGATACGTTGAAAAACTGACAGAGCACAGTAGACATCAGTCAACTTCAGAGGGGAAAAGTGTAAATTTACACAAACAGGAGCAGACTTGTGAAGCTTCAGGGCTGACCCGCAAGGCACGTTCTCCACATGGCTCCCTTAGATAATGATTTATCTGGACACACGGAGCACAGAGTCGTGCCGACAATTTACAGGAACAATTATTGTGTCTGTCTACACGTTATTAGAAACCCCTACAGTCAGTTTAATAAATCAATAATGACCAAAAAAATGGACTCATATGACCATCCAAACATTACACATTAGTGACCTTGGACCCCTCACATCACAGAGAGGCACAGTAAAGGTTTGGGCAGCTGTGTATCACTGCCTGGCAGGAACAGCAACTTCCGTACGCCAGCAATCACGAAAGCCAAGCTCGGAATAGACAAGTGTCGTGTTGCAAAAGAAAACAGCGCATGACATGGAAAGATATCATCAGTTACAACATGTAAACAAGAGACGCTGTAAACAAGATTGCCTCAATAAAAACTCAAAATTGCACAAAATTGAACCCAATAACAGTCAGAGCTCGGTAACATCAGGCCAACACTTCAGGTGATGCACTGCAGCAACAAAGTGCCTGAGCTCGCGGAGACGCCTCTTATCCAGACGCTTCCTGTGGAGTATGCCTAGTTTCCTGTCCAGCTCAAAGCCTGGATGGAAACGGCCGCTGTAAAATTCCACCTCTACAGTTCTGAGGCATGACTGTGGTGTTTTTAAATTTGCCCCCATTCGTGCCATAGGAAACCTGTTAATGATGTCCTGGGGTAAAATTACTACAGCTGTGTCAGTCCTTCAGTGGCTCCAACTTAACTGTGTTTACATGTGATATGTGCCAATGTTGCAATGTAGAAACAAGGAAGCAGAGAAGTGCTTTTGTGCAGTCCTATTTTAAGCTGACCTGAAGTGGCAGAGAATGACTCCTACCAGTCAAATGGGAACTTCAACCGTGGCGCTGATGATGGAGCAGCAGGCCACGAGGAACGGCAGGCCGCACTTACCCACTTAAGTGTGTCCAAACCCTTGACTGGTACTGTATCTCCAAGAGCTCCTGTGTCTTTTAGTGTAGCTGATGCCTGGACACATGTGTCGGTTTTTTGTTATGCTGTGGAACAAGGAAGGAAACATATTGCAGAGAGGAAGGAGAAAGTTTGCAACACCTCCCTGGCAATAATGACGGCAAGCTTCCACTCTCAGTCAGCGTATCAGGCTGTGTGAAACACATTGTTTCATTGCACCTCGCATTTCTTTACTTTAACAGATTCATTCAGTGATTTAAAAGTTTGACAAGTTAACATCTGTTGATAGACGTCTGTACCAAAATAGAGATGTAATAAGAGTCTCCTTCTGCATTTTGTCTCATTTAAGGATGTGCTGCTTCACACACACACACACACACACACACACACACACACACACACACACAAATCAACCATTACTTTCCCGACCATTTCCCCTGCTTTGACCCCACCTGGCTCTGACCCTAGCCATCTAACCTAACCTTAACCCAGCAACAAACACAGATTCAGAGCCAGAACTGGTACAAGACATCATGAACTGTGCAAAGTAGAAGATGGATATGATCGGGAGGTTTAAGCTGAAAGAGAACCATCTGATGTGTTTACAAAACTATTAAATGTAGTTTAATGCTTCAAATTTTGTTTAAGCCTCTTCTTTAAATTTGCATTCGGAAGGATTTATTCTTAACTCAATGAAAGTTGTCTGACACAAAAAGGTAAATTATCATTTTGGTTGGTGGGGCTATCACTCCACTTAGCTGTTGAGTGAAAAAAGTTCATTTTGGACACTATTTACCTGCTTGCATTTGATTCTTAAACTAAATTGTTGTTCAAATGGGCAATAAGTAACTTTTTTTGTTTTCATTTATCATTATAAAGTAAATATAGTGGATACAGAATACTGACAATATGTCTTTGAACTGGTCTGTCTAAAAGCCTCTCTTTCACTTTGCAATTCTAACTGCTACTGGGTACAAAATTAGCAGAGCAACCAAAACAGGAAGAGGATAGCTCTTTCGCTTAATGAGTAGCTCTCTGTTTAATTGGTAGCTCTCCTCAGGTAGAAGCAGTGAATGCTGAGAAAACCAGAGAAGGCCAACTCTGGAAACACTAAATTATGGGGGAGAAGAAAAGAAAATTATGGGGGGAAGAGGAGGAGGGAGAAAAAGCCTGAGGACTCGAGAGTTGACCATATTTCCTGCCTACTTATGAGGAAAAATGCAGCAGTTCTCAAACTTTTTCTGGCCCAACTTCAGAAGCCCCACACCCCCAAATTTTATTACTCATTAACAATAAAGAAAGAAAATGAACAATTTTAACAAAGGAATGGAGGAAGATGATCTGCTGTGGCAGCCCCTAACGGGAGCAGCACAAAGAAGAACAATAAAAAAAAAAAACCAACAGCCTTAGCAAAATTTTGCTCTATTATTTTCCACTTACTCATTCAACCCAGCCTGACTTCATATTTTTCACCTTGTGTCTGCAAATTAAGCCCCTAAAGCTCAACAACCCTGTGGCACACCAAAATCCTTGCAACCACTAGCAACCGCTAAATGACTGAAATTTGCATTTTCATTGAATAGGTGTTGGGCATCTGGGGATACACAATTTAAAAAGTAGAGGTTTCTGGCAATACTTCACCTACATATAGAGTGCATGGAGAAGAGCAAACGTCTAAAAAGGGCAAAGCTCAGCAATAATTGCAGTATGAAGAACAACTTTTTTTGTCCAGTTTGAAATAGGGTGAGCGGTTGTCTATTGCCCAAATATTGCCTCACATTGTTAGTATTAATTATATATTTACTTGCATGCAAGACACTGTAAGAGTTGACCAACTATGTTGCAGCAGTAAAGCCTCAAGTTTGACACTATCATATCTTACAGGTGAGGGGTCTTGGTAAATGGTAAATGGGCTGGTAGTTACACTGGCACCTTTCTACTCAATTGAGCACTCAAGGTGCTTTCTATAACTAAGTGCTTTCTAATATTCACAGACACACTTACATTTCAATTGAGGCATAGGGGTCAAGGATACTTTAGCACACCAGCTGGAGGAATCAGGGATTGATTCACTGACCTTCCTATTGGTAGTCCGTTGGACTGTGGGAGGAAACTGGAGTATGGAGAATGCAGAGAAGATGAGAAGATGAAAACTTGACACAGAAAGTTCCCAGCTGGTCAGCAGATTTGAACCCAGGATCTTCTTGCTGTGAGGTGATGGTGCTAACCACTATGCAAAATTTACCTGTTTGTCAGTCTGAGCCGCAAAAGAGTTATAACACTGAAAGCCAGAATCAAACTGAAGGCAGATGATGTAATTAGCATCACCTTAGAGTCTTCATAAGTATCATAAAAATTTAGTTCTTCTTTAAGGGGCCTGTGCAGCACTGTTGTTAGTTAGTAAAGCTGGTAATTACGAACTAAATATGGCACTGGAATTTGCAGTTGTATAAGCTACTGAAGCCCGTCACACTCATTTTACCCCCCCCCCAAATAAAGTGGCAGTTTACAAATGTGGATGTTTGTATGCAAATGTCTTGTGAGTCCATTTGTCTCACTAGTTCCTCATGTGTTACAGTGGTTTCAGGATCTGACATACATCCCTATTAACTCTTGATGTTTGTCTGTTCTTTCAGCTCTACAATAACATCAGTGTTGAAAGGAGACAACCATGAATCACAGCTGAACCTGTAATCACTCAGCATGTTTGGCCCATAAGCATCAAAGCTATTTGGCAAGAATACATGAGCAATACACAGCTTACTGTGACTTTCCGTATATTTTATACACTAATACATGCAGTCAAAAAAGGCTTAGTGAGGAGGAAATTCCAGCAAATGGAGAATTATGTGGTTGCAATTGAATGTTGATGCAGAAGGCGGTTCTTCAGTACAAACTACATGGTCCAGCAGGGATCAGCAACACTGTTTCAATGTTGGAGAGTAATCTTTTACTCTCTCACTTCACATTCTTAACATACACAGGAAATGATTGCTCATGCAGCACCGGGAACAAGAGCTACCGCTGTTTGTGTTACTCTTTAGATCCTCCAGAAAACTGTGCCAAATGAATCATCTCGCAAGAAGCATGAATCATACCAGACGGCATGCTCATGCAGTATGTTCAAACACATGGAACAAGGACAAAATGATTAGTCCAGCTGAAGGGCTTTTTTCATGGTTCATCAGGAGCACCTCATTGTGTATCAACCTGCAGTTATGCTGGAAAACATTAACAGGTAGCTTGTACCGCCTACTGAACTTCTTTTAATGACTGGCATGTAAAGTCTGTCAACACCACACCTTTCTTTATCATGCAACTTGTGTCAGAGCAACCCAAAAGAAAGGCTGAGGTGCTATGAGTCTAGAAGCCACTGATCAGGTGCAGTGAGAAGTCTATTAATCTGCAGCTTTACCTGTTTCTGCGCTGCACTGTCTTTGAACTCCCATGCATAGACAAGATCTCATTCTGGTTTTGAATGGATCTGCCAGGAGGCATGTTTGAAAAGCAGCTACAGTACACAGGCACTCAAAAGTGTTATATGCTTACATTAACACAAAAAAAGAAAAAAAAACTGGGCAAGGATGGTCAAAGTGGAGATAACCTTTTTGTTATCAGGGAATAGGGACAAGGCCAGCCAGATGTCTGACTCCTCTCAGGCAGCCCTCAACCTGGAGGTGAGATGATAACGCCTCAGTTTTTGGCACCAGTTCAGGAAGCTCCAAAGATATCAGACACAATTCCATTTTCCTTACAGATAAACGTCACCGGGACAAATCAGTAATTATCCCACCTTCTAAAATAGCACATAAAGTAACAACTGGAGTGAATCCCGGATTTCTTGCTGATTGCATGTGTGTCATTCGTTGCCGGTGTAACAACTTCATACAGTCCAGTCTGATCGCGTTGCCTACCATGACAAAACTTGTGTCAGGTGTCTCACGGTCACACCTCCCACAGCTGGGATTTAATAACATCAAAAACCTACACAGCGTAAAAGAGCAGAACTTACCCCATACGTCTGATGTGTGTAAACTCTTCTTTCTTCCAGCGCCTTCGGTTAAACGAGCTCCCTGCGTGAAGTGCGTCCTCAGTCAGACTGACAGGCAGTAGTTTCTCCGTACAGCTGCGTCCAGCGTTGGAGGGCGGTGCTCTAATGCGGGACACATCCCAGTGCAGCTACTGTGGCTGCTGTTTAATTCACACTTTCTCAGAGTTCACCACTTCACTGACCACCTGACGGCTGCGCGGAGGAAACAGAAATAGCCCACAAAACAGCCTAGATGCAGCTCTGAAGATCAATCAGACTTGACTATCAACGGCCTGCAGACAAAACACATGAAATCCCTAAATAAATGAACCCTCATATACGCGCATGGGCCAAACTTACATTTTTAACATGATTACGCTACTATTATGGGGGGAGTTCATAAACCTATAAATATCAAAAAAAAAAAAAGTCAAGTAGATGGAAGATGAAATTTTTTTTAAAAATGAGACTACCAGGCGACACAGACCCCACTTAGTCAACAGACTGTAGGCTACATTTTTGCAGCCAGTTAGCAGAAAATATAATCTACGCTGCACCGTGGACTAAACCACTGAACAAACGCTTCGGAGCGTTGAACACGCGGCGCGGACATGTATAGATTCACAACAAGATCAAGTTTGCCATCTTGTGGCCTCTTTTTGAAATGCATGCCCGAATACATCATGAAATGACAAAAGCGCAATTGCACTTTGCAGACTGCGGTCAAGTGAGCTCTCATTTTCGAAGCCACGGTCAAGCCAGCCGCACGTAGAATTACGTTGCGCTTTTATACCACATATTACGGTACGGCTGCCGGTCGACCTAAAAACACATCGGAAGTCTTATTATCCTGCAGTTTTGACCATTGTAATGCATATTTCATAAGAAAAAAAGAAAAAAGAATGTCAAGGCTCTAAATACTCAGCTTTATAAAGGTGTCATTTATTTATCATCTCAAACTTTTAATACAGAAATGAATTAATGTGTACTGACACTGTTTTACTCAAACTGACATTTTTGAATTTATTTATAGGAGCACTGTTAAAGGTGACGCAGGTCTTTAGCCTGATTCCTTCTCGGCTTGACCCCCACTGTATATGGACTGACTTTCATCTCAAATAGCCGTACGGTTTGGGAGAAAATTGCATGCAAAAGCCAAAGTACAGTAATGTAGTTGTAACATATAGACATTTTTGAACTGGATTTACAGGAATACTGTTGGAGGTGACACAGATCTTTTACCAGTTTCTTGCTTAGCTTGACCCCCACTGTATAAGGACTGTCTTTCATCTCAAATAACTGTACGGTTTGGGACAAAATTGCATGCAAATGCCAGTCAAAGTACAGTAATGTATATGGATTTACAGGAGCACTGTTAAAGGTGACACAAATATTTAACCTGATTCTTGCTCAGCTTGACCCCCACTGTATATGGACTGACTTTCATCTCAAATAGCTGTACAGTTTTGGAGAAAATGATACATCCGATGTCAAAGTACAGCATTATATTATATTGGCATTTTTGAACTGGATTATGGTTTCTTTACCATTCAAAGTAGACATGCACTGTGGTCTAACATCATGTAAAAACAAGCTCTCCAATAAGGAATTTCCTGTAGTGTATACAGTTACTTTTCACTTTCAGTTAAATGTTTTCAGTATGGCTGTGATAACTGTAAACTACAACATCCATTTAAACAGTAAGAATTCTATGCTACGTTATCAGCAAATAATGTATTTTTTACTGATATCTCAAACTTCCAAAAGTGTACTGCAGTATCCAAATTAAATAAAATGGTGCTAGGTAACATGGGTTGTTGACAACCGTAATTTGTGAATACTACTAATGTGCAAAAGTTAAATGCATATTTATGTACATTTTTTTGTAATATTGCTCTTCTTGATTAAACCATAAATCTGTTAATGTGTGATCACAGACAGATGCAAGAAAATAATTTGTAACCTTGTAGATTTGTGTTTTGTAACCTTATAAGTATATGAGCAGCTTAAAAAAATTATCTTCCAGGAAGTTCCTGATAATACAGCAGAGAGTGACAGCCATACTTTTGTCACACAACCCGCTGAGACAAAAGTATGGCTGTCACGCTGAGAGTGATGACTTAGACTTAGAATCTGCATCTTCCAAAAAAGAGGTTACAGATACTTTAAGATACTTCAACATCAAGAACATTTAATACATTTATGTATGATATCAGAAGTAACTTACTTTATTAAGTCTAGCAGAATATTAGTATTCCATTATTTGTATTACTATTTCAAGTGCGTGACAGGAAATATTTGGTCAGTTAAGAAAAAACTGAACTCTTACTGTCATCATATTTGTTTGAAATGATCTATTTATTAAAAAAGATTAGTTTACAAATACAACAGTAACTTTGAATCATTGTTTAATCTGTGTCTTGCAGTTACAGATAAGATGACTGACATATGCAATCATATTTTCAGTAGAAAACATTCAAAACTATTCATCTGAAATCTTCTTATTTGACTTATCTATGTCTTGCAGGATTTTGGAAGGGATTCTGATTCTGATGATTCAGATGTGGTCCACACAGACAGCAGCAACCTGCAGTTTGCCACAGCAGACAGGATATGGAAAAGGTGCAGCTCTTCCATGCACGTAACAGAGTGGAATTGTATTCTGTGTCTAAAATAAGTCCACATGCTAAAACTGCTGTGTGCCTTGTTATTAGTTCTTTATAACAGCGAGACATTTGAATATTTAATCATTTCTATGATGTTCTGACTTCGTGCCCTGTCTGTTAAGATTTCAATATTTCTGTTCTGTCATGAATATTCTATACTGTCAAAGGCTTTAGTCTTAAACGTTTTTCAAATTCAAATACATATTTGGAATTCATCTTTGTTGTTTCTATCATTCTGAAATTGTGACTTCCACTACCTGAAATGGGACTCCAATTTCAATACACGAGCACTAAATTCAGGTAATATTACAAACTAACCACCTCTTATTACCAGTATTGATTCACTGTTTATATCAACAAATACATTTTTATAACAATGGAACTATACGTATACTTGAATACATTCAAGCTGAATTTCTCTTATTACTGTGGGCCCCATGCAGGACACCATGGTTTGGGAACAAATGAAGTACAGGAATGTAACTGGATTTTGCGCATAATTTTCTCCCAAACCGTACAGCTGTTTGAAATGAAAGTCAGTCCATATACAGTGGGGGTCAAGCCGAGAAGGAATCAGGCTAAAGACCTGCGTCACCTTTAACAGTGCTCCTATAAATAAATTCAAAAATGTCAGTTTGAGTAAAACAGTGCAGTACACATTAATTCATTTCTGTATTAAAAGTTTGAGATGATAAATAAATTACACCTTGATAAAGCTGAGTATTTAGAGGCTTGACATTTTTTTAATAAAATACGCATTACAATGGTCAAAACTGCAGGATAATAAGACTTCCGATGTGTTTTTAGGTCGACCGGCAGTCGTACCGCAATATGTGGTATAAAAGCGCAACGTAATTCTAAGTGCGGCTGGCTTGACCGTGGCTTCGAAAATGAGAGCTCACTGGACCGCAGTTATGCTGCAGTAGTTTTTCTGGGACCGTAAAACATGTTTGCAGCACAACAGCGTGTTCTCCCACGTTTGTGCCCTTCGGTCTGTGTCCTAGACGAGTATGCACATACAGGAACATGTAGAATAAAATCCATCATCGTTTTCTGCGGTTTATTGCGTACGGTTTCCATTTTTGGAACAATGCTTCCACTTCTTGTTGAATTTATCTCCGGCGGCTTTGGCTGCTTTCCACACCTGCTGCGCCACACTCGCAGCTTGTCGTCAGTAGAGTCATTTTGTGAATCGATGATGGCCTATTCTAGAGAAATCAATGAGGCATTTGAACTGGTCCGCCAGACCGGAGGCCATATCGCTGCAGACCACTGGTGCAGTGGTGTGGATGCCTCGGGCACCGGCGGTCAGGCGGCAGCGCTCAAATTACACAGACCGACCGATATTTTCTAACTATTTGAAAAGCGTACGCTCGGTGTTACCCCCCCTCTCCCCTGTCGTACGCTTTGGAAAATGTCGATATTTATGAAGCGTCCCTTAGATATATCTCAGAATTTTAACGTATTAACTGAAACTTCCAAGAAAAAAGCTCAAAATTTAGTTAAAGTACGCACCTTGCGTACTAATTTCGAAATGGTGGTTAAACCTGCCCGGAACTATGTTTGAGGTTTGCCGCTAAGTTTATTGAACGCTAATGAGGGATTTAAACCCAATACACACGTTTTCAAGTCAGCTCGTTTTTATTCGTATTTATTTATTTTACCTACAGGGCGTGTTATGAATATTAAAGTGTGATGGAAAAACCCTGCAGTGACGAAACTATCAGCTGTGGTGACGCTGTTCGTGGTTCTCGGCATCACCGCCACACCCTCCTCGGAGTGCAGCAGCCTCAGCAGCAGCAGCAGCAGCATGATGCGAGTCGTCCTGCTCGTTTTGGCTGTCACAGCGGTCTGCGATGGCATCCTCCCTGAGATAGTGGACTCGGGGGTCGGTCATATCCTGGAGGATAATTCTGCACAGGGACAAGCAGAGCCGAACCGCGTGTTTGTAGAAGTGGAGCAGCTGCCAGGGGATCCACAGCAAAAGCCTGAGGGCGCGTTTCACCAAGTAAGGCAGCCAGTTGCACCTCTCACGCAGCTTCCAGCTTTTTACATGACATAGCATTACCCAACTGCCTGTGGTATGTAGTATCTCATTGGCTCGTATTGTGGGAATATTTTTAGAACACTTCCAGCTCTGTGCAGAAAGTAACATGAGGGTGATGCATCTATTTTCCTGAAATCTGCCTTTGATCTCCAAAATCCTTTTAGACAAATGAGGAGAATTCTCATCCGAGTCTTCACAATGAAACTGTTTCTGATAAAGTGACTGAGAATGACCAGGTGGGCTTATAAGTAGCAAAATAATGTTGGTTCCCCCTTGTGAATGATACTTAATGGATGTTCCCATCTTCACCCAGGTGACAAACAACATCACCACAGCTGATGACCAGCACAGTGACCTGGAGAACAGAGTTGATCATGTAAGTCTATGTGTGTGTGTGTGTGTGTGTGTGTGTGTGTGTGTGTGTGTGTGTGTGTGTGTGTAGCGGAGTTTCAAAAAGATATCTTTTCATATGACCTTCAACTGCTCAGATATCATCACTGAGAAGGTTGCATAATGCCTTGGTGCACCATCACAGCCACTGACTTGGCATTATGCCTGCGAATGAATCAAAAGTGTGCATTTTTGCCTTCATTCAGCCCCTGTTATGTGAATAAATATGTGTGTAAAAATGTTATTGTGCAGCTTGTTTGTCATGTGCATTTCTCAAATAGTCTGCTGTACTTATTATTGTTAAATATGTGATGAGTATGTGCTTTAGGACTAAAGCTGCAAACACAAAGTGATGTTACATAACCACACAAATTTGAACATATGGTTATTAACCGGGCCATCAGGAAGCTTTCTGATAACTTCAGTTATTTGGCTTAGAGTATAACAGTGTAACTAAAAGAAACCAGTCCAAACATTAGCCTCATTTTCCTTGTGCAATGAATTTACATCTACTATATTTATGTTGTTGTCATCTTGCTACTTTTACATTGTCTTTCTTTTTGTATTGGCAGAATCCACTGAATCACTTCTTAGACACAGAACACAAAAGCTAGGGCCAGTCCAGTTAATAAATAAAAGCAGAGGTGGTGTCTTTTTCTTCATATTCTTCATAAATATGTAGCATGTTTTGTGCTTACCTTTGTGATTACCTCCAAAAGACCCTGGATTGTGATCTGAATGTGTGTTCAGTTAGGGTGTCTCTAACATGAGGTGTGAGTCCCATATTTGAAATTTAATTTACACGAAAACTCAAACCAAGTAGTTAGAGAAGACTCAGGCAGGCCAATGTAATCTCTCCTCTTTCTCATATTTAGGGATGCATCAATGACGATGACTGCGGAAAGGGAAGGTATTGCCTTCGTGATACACCTAATTCCAGGTGTCTGCCCTGTAAAGAACTTGATGTGGTAAGCTAACCTGAGTTACTTTTCTGTGGATATCTTCACTATTTAATCATTTGTCTCTGAAATGCACTATTTCTTGGGTTTGACGCACACAAAAGACCACGCACTCTTACGTCCAGGCTACTGGGGTTTCACACTGACTGCATTGCAGTGTGTAATCGGAGTGTGTTTTTGAGCTGCTCTGTCCTGTGAGCGTCTCGTGAAAGGGCGGCAGGTTAAATAAGAGCTCTTCCCTTCCATCTGAGAGCATCTAGAACAAAAGTAATTATACCAAGAGTCCTCTTAGCTTATTGATTTTATTTAAGATACTACCTGTGCTGCTGATTCAGTAGCATCTGAATTGGAAATATTGGTCTTGATGTAGCTGTATGAAAAAAGCAGTGTGAAAGGAGGAAGAATGGCAGCCTGCCAAACAATGGTACAGGAATAATACAGTGCACAGAGGACAGGATCTGTGTCTTGTCAAAACCGCTGAAGTGAAAAACTGAGCGTAACTCTGCAGTGTCTCAAAGGTTATGATGCAATCAGAGATCAGCTTACCTGCTGATCTCACTTATATATATATATATATATATATATATATATATATATTTTTTTTTTTTAAGTCAGCAGGCTTGGAGAATAATTAATGCCACTAGTGCTCCTGGGAATTTCAGCAGAAGGTGCATGCTCTGTTCTCAATTCTGTCTTTCTTTCTTTACTAGAAGGATTGCTTGCTGAATTGTTGACTGCTCAAATCCTGTGTTTTCAGTCCTGTACTAAGGATTCAGAGTGCTGTGGTGAACAGCTGTGTGTATGGGGCCAGTGCAGCCAAAATGCAACCAAAGGAGAGGCTGGTAGCACTTGTCACTACCAGACTGACTGCAGCCCAGACCTCTGCTGTGCTTTCCATAAAGGTATAGTACAGCATATGTTTATTAGTCACTATCTACATAACCCCAGAAAAGTTAGCGTTGTTTTTGCTTTGTGTGTTCAGCCCTCCTCTTCCCCGTCTGTTCGGCCAAGCCTATTGAGCGTGAGCGCTGCTTTGGTACCTCCAACCACCTGACGGAGTTGTTGTCCTGGGACACACAAGATAAGGGGCCCAGGAAATATTGCCCCTGTGCAGGAGGTCTCCACTGTCAACACTTGGGGTGAGTAAAGCACATTTAGTAACATAAAACAGCTTACAATATTGAACAACTTGTGTTGAGGGAATGAATGACCCTGATCAAATACATCCAAAGCTATAAACGCTTTATGTACTTGTCACTCTCACCTTTTAGCTGCATTACTACACTGTGCCACTCTTTTCTTTCAGACGGGGGTCCATGTGCCTGAAAGGAGAGGACTCGAGTGAAGAGGACCTGACAGACACTCTATACTCAGAGATTGACTACATACTCTAGACTCAGCTTGATTAATTCAGATTGTCATGTAAAGAGCTAGACAAATGTCTTCACTCACTCCTGAGCTTTTTGTTTTGTTTTGCAAAGAGCACTTTCTGTTTGCCAGTTTAAGTGAGAAATGGATGAAAATATATGTAGTTTACTTGCTGGAACTAAAATTTCAAATACAGACAGGTGACAAATTAAAGGAAAAAAAATTAGGCTTTCCTAACCCGACTTAGCAGGCATTTTTATTTTATTCTTTTTTAGACAGAACCATCAGGTGTTTGGATGAACCTCTGCCTGATGTCAGCCAATCACATCCATGAAAGAAAAGGCCCCACTGAGTGTCCAAGACAAAAAAAAAGCAACCCACACTCCGAGGAGCTTTGAAAACTCACTGTCAGTTAGCTAGCTGTACAGTCAGCACGTTGTTCGATGTCCTTGCATCTTTGTTAGGAGATTGGTGTATAAGAGGCACTTGGAGGCTTTTTTAAACTACCTGTCAAGTCCTTGGATACAGTTTCATTGGATAGCAGTTCCTTGTTGGGTGCAGTCAGCACAGTGGGGTGATGAGGTGGCTCTGTTATCCTCAGGGGGCATTTTGCTGGCATGGTTCAGGTCCCCTTGGAAGGATGGGTCACTGAGAATCAAAGTTGTTCTGTGTTATCACCTTCATCCTATGATGAAACATTTCCATCCTGTTGGGAGTGGTCTCTTAAGAAACAACGCAACTATTATCCATAGGGCACAAGGGAAATGCTTAAATATGAAAATGATGTGGCAAATTTTATGGCCTTTGCAGTCACCAGATCTCAACTAACCTGTGGGAGAGTTTGAACCATCATATTAGACACTACTCCACCCCCTCCATCATCATTTAAATATCAAATGAGGGAATAACTTTTGGAAAAATTATGTTTCATCCATCCAGCAGCACTCCAGAGAACTTGGGACACATTGGGGCTGTTCTAGTTGGTCGTGTGGCACCCCGACACCTAAACAGAGCACTCTATGTTGCTTTTGCCTTTAATTTGTCATCCTTCTGTATGTAAATTGTCACTGACAAAAACAGCAAAATTACATTTGCTATCCTTAAAACTACAAACCAGTTTCTCTCTGTAAGATTCCTGTATCTAAGGCTAATGATGGCAAGCTAAAACCAACTCTAGACACTGAGATCTCTATAAGCTGCTCACTTCACTGCTTATAATTGTGATCACATCATCTGATCACAGCTGATCAGTTTCCTTAATAATGCGCGAACCAAATGGACTAGAAAAAGCAATGCACTTAAGCTTTATGTACTGTATGAGCAATAAAACAGTAAGCATGTAGTTAAAACTACTGTGTGTTCTTCTACCGAAATAATGCTGGCATAATGTTTCAGTACAGGTGCATGTGTTCTGCTAACACTGCAATAACTGCTGCCAATTAACATCTAAAAAGCTACTTTACTTTTCTAATTCAACTAGTTTCAAAATTGATTAATCCACTGGTTATGGACTGGAAAATGTTACCTGTGAGATGCAAAATTAAACTGAAGTGAAGCTGTGTGTTCTTCTCATCTGCTCTGAATACACAGACACTAGGAAAACATGCCATCTGCGATCTCGTGCAGTCACTCCCTCAAATCATTTTGCTGGCAGGGCCAAATACAATTTCTTTTTTTTTTTTTTTTTACTTCCTTTCTCTTTAATTAGCTAAATATTTGAAGGTTACAATTATCCCCAGGGATTTTTACTCAAGGTTTGACTATTTTGTAAATCCCATTTGAAAATACTTGATGAGACTGTGCAACAGTATATATTAAATTTCTACAACATAATATAAACTGGACTGTTGTGAAAAACAAAAAGATTAAAGATCTATCAACCACCATTTTATTTATTTTTGCCTCATTTGGGAAGACAGCATAGAGGCTGAAAAACAGTCAGCGTTAACAAAGGTGTCCTGCTGTAATTAACCTGGGGACTTCATGCAGCACTTGGCAATCATGATGCCCAAAAATTATGACTGAGATATATATAAATAAATAATTGTGAATTACCAAAGACTGGTATCTTTTGGTTTGTTATCCCAATACAGGTTTATGTTTTGATACATGAACACTTGCAAATAAGCACTGGGGAGGATTCCTTCTACTGATACCTCTCAGCCCAGATACACTATATTGCCAAAAGTATTCACTCACCCATCCAAATCATTTACTTCAGGTGTTCCAATCACTTACATGGCCACAGGTGTATAAAACCAAGCACCTACGCATGCAGACTGCTTCTACAAACATTTGTGAAAGAATGGGTTGCTTAAAGGAGCTCAGTGAATTCCATCATGGTACCATGATAGGATGCACCTGTGCAACAAGTCCAGTTGTGAGATTTTCTCACAACTAAATATTCCAGTCACAGTGATTGGGAATGGCAGTGCTTAAGCCACGCAAAAAAAAATCACAGACCAGGATTAGCGGATACTTAGGTGCATATTGCGTAGAGGTCTTCAGATTTCAGCAATCAGTCACTACAGACCTCCAAACTTAATGTGGCCTTCAGATTAACTCAAGAGCAGTGTGTAGAGAGCTTAATGGAATAAGTTTCCATGGCCGAGCAGCTGCATCCAAGCCTTACATCACCAAGCATAATGCAAAGCATCAGATGCTGCGGTGTAAAGCATGTCGCCACTGGACTGCAGAGCACTGGAGACATGTTCTCTGGAGTGATAAATCACACTTTTCTATCTGGTAATCCAACGGATGAGTCTGGGTTTGGTAGCTGCCAGGAGAACATGACTTGTCTGACTGCACTGTGCCAAAGTGTAAAGTTTCGAGGACAGGGGATTATGGTGTGGGGGTGTTTTCTGGAGTTGGGCTCCTGAAAGGAACTCTGAATGCTTCAGCATACCAAGACATTTTGGACAATTTCATGCTCCCAGCTTTGTGGGAACAGTTTGGGGATGGTCCCTTCATGGTCCAACATGACTGCACACCCGTGCACAAAGAAAGCTCCATACAGACATGGATGAGAAATTTTGGTGTAGACGAACTTGACTGGCCTGACCTCAACCCAACAGAACACCTTTGGGATGAATTAGCACCAGGCCTTCTTGTCCAACATCAGTGCCTGATCTTAAAATGTGCTTCTGGAAGAATGGTCAAAAATTCCCATAAACACACTCCTAAACCTTCTGGAGAGCCTTCCAGCTGCAAACAGTAGGACATCATAACATTAAACCCTACGGATTAAGAATGGAATGTCATTCAAGTTCATAAGTGGGTGAAGGCAGATGAGCAAATACTTTTGGCAATATAGTGTATTTGCCGTCACACCTTAATAGGTATAGTAAGCAATTTTTGAGGTTAATAGAAAAAAAATAATGTACTCATAAATATGCACTGATTATTGTGTAATTGCATCTTCCAACAAATGGATGAATTCTCATTAATTTAAAAACACACAGAAGTGGATGCCAATTTGCGGAAGCTGCCATGTTGCACAGTGTAGTGGTTAACATTTTTGCCTTACACGGTTTGAGACCAGGACACAAGGGGACAACCCCTGGAGGCCAGCCTCCAGGGGTTGTCACAGATTAGTGCACTCCTAGTGTCAGTCCCAAGCCCGGATAAAAGGGAGAGCTGCATCAGGAAGGGCATCCAGTGTAAAAAATATGTGCCAAATAAAACATGAGGACCCATTCGCTGTGGTAATCCCTTGGGAAATAAGGGAGTGGTCAAAAGTTCAGCTTGAACATCCTAATGTGTTTTTGTGAACTGGTTAACAGTAAGAGAAAACTACAGTTCTGAAAAAAAGCACTTTAATTCATTTCTAAAATCATCTTAAACTATTTCCACACAGGTCTGAAGTCTCAAAGAAATAAACAACAAAAAAAGGGTTTCTTCTGATATTGGCATTTCTACAGTAAATAGCTGGTGGCAGCATCAGAGGCCCAGAAGAGGGGGTGGGATGCTGAGCTTTAGTCCTCAGAGCAGTTGCAAAGGCAGACTGAGTCCAGCAGGCTTTCTATACCCTCTGGTGTCAATCTATCGAGCAGCAGCAGGTAGAAGCGCCAAAACCAACCTCATGCTCTGTGCCTAACACCCAGAGAGCGCCTCCTCCTCTCACGCCACACGCACATACACACGCACGCACACAAGTGGATGACACAAGACATGTACTCCAAGTTTCACATGGTGCAAGAAACAAAGATATCCACTTTCTCAATTAAAGGTTAATGCAGACAACAGATGTGATGCATCACAAAACCTCTGAATGATTAAGTCTGAAGCAAAAAAATAATTTACAACAAACAACAAAACAAGGTGATTCTTAAGATAAGCCTACTTGGTTTTGTTTTATTATATTTATTTATTTAAAATTTAAAAAAAAAAAAAGACCAATAGCCTATGTATCACTACATCTGGTGGAAGTGATGTAGCAGAGGCAGCGCTCATATAAAGCACATAGAGCAACAGTAAAGACACCCCATATCAACACATTACTCTGGCATTATAGGAGCATCAGAGGAGAAACAACTTTTAGATTACAAATTCTTGATTGTTGCTTTTCCGATTCATCGAATCTTGTGAATGAATGATTCCTCAACTTGTCAGCAATACGT
>JAMQGT020008029.1:0-34463 GCA_024447675.2 Pterophyllum scalare
TGTGTTATGTGGTGTACTTCGTTCAGTTACGTATTGCTCCACCAACAGATCGATAACCATCCTTCACTCTACTCCATTCGCTCTACTTAAAAACATATCTACTTCGACATCTGAAGAAGTGACTACCTGAGTGTCCATTTTAATGCCCATTTGTTAATTCCTCACAGCTTTCACTGGATTAAATTAAACTAGTCTATGGCATAAAGGTAATAAGATTATTGTGTTTTGGGTAGGATTATGGGATGACAAGCTATGTACACAGGAACAGCAGTAGTCAGAGGAGCTGCATTGTTTATGAACGAATCGCTGTGGGGATGTATAGCCTACATTCACATTAGCCTCATTTTCACACTGGAAAGCGGATTAGCTTGCATCATAAACATGACATGAAACCTCCAAACTGGATTAATTGAGCTGTTTTAAGTAATGTGTTCTCTTCATAGTATTCCTCATTACTGAAGCTCTTTAAAGTACAGCTATGATGGTGTCCACTCAGATCAGCTTTGTTTTATTTTGTTTTTTGTTTGTTTGTTTTTTGTAGTTAGCCCAGTCTTTTTCTTATCTAGTGCAGGCATTTTTTTTTTTAAATCCATGCCACAACCCTTTCCCTAAGCCACAGGGCAGTTGCTCTCAAATGGAAACCTCTTAGTTGTAGCTCTGTATTATCAGAGTCTAACATTAATTATATTCTCAGCTTTGCTGTTGACAGCAGGCACCATCAAAGAATAAAAATATATTAAAAAGATTGTGCGTTTTTTTGTTTTTTTTTAACTAGCACATAAACCTCAACATCACAGCATTTTTTTTTTTAAAAACACAAGTAGTCCTGTTGAATGAGAGTATAGACAAGATACAGTTGTTAGTTGACATGCAAAAGGAATGTGCTTGGATTACAGCAGATGCCTCTTTGATTTATTGGCTGTAGTGGTGAGCCCTTTATCTTGAATCACGCTGCCGAACAGCAATTCATTTTCATTTTATTTCTGTCTAGATTCTAAACCTCCCCACCCACAGAGACTGGGATTTTAGACTTATCATCTTTCATACTTTTGGAAATGAGAAGCCCATAAAGGGCCCCACCGTTTCTTGGGAGTCTTCTGGAAGTTTGCCAAGCAACTCTGACCCAGACGTTGATGAAGAAACAACGAAAATCTCACAAACACTGCGTTGACACACATTCATTTCCTTTGAACAGACCCACAACATTACATGCCATGGCTTGTAAAGAGAAATTTGCAAAACTTTTCTTTTTTTTCTTTTGGTGACTATTGCTTTCACATCTCTGAGTCTTCTCAGTGAGTCATGAAAAAACAAGGGCTATAGCAATAAAAGGGTATTTGTGCAGAATAGAGACAGACATTTACTCCCAGCCAGCTAAATGCTAGTGCTGAAAGGACACTAAGCACAGGTTGTCTCTCAACTGCTGTGACAGGCTGTGCAGCCAAGAATTTCACTGTGTTGAGTAAAAAAAGGATACAGGTAGGGGAGAAGGGACAAGAGAGGGGGGATGCTGAGGTGAAGCCAGCCAGCCAGCTAAATCTGCCTTCAGCTCAGTGTCAAAACAGCCAGTCAGCTGTGTACACCTTCATGTCACCTGCTTGTGCGTGTGTGTTTGTGTGTACAGTATGTAGTCCTATAGCCCCCAACAGGAGGGAGCACAGAGAGTCATCTCCTCTGGTCAATAGAGCCTAATTCACCACAGGAGGCAGCCAGCCTCAAAGGCGACCCCTTCAGCTCAACTGTGTTGAAGCCTCTGATCCACATGGTGGAGCCTATGGTGGTATTAAATTGGCGGGGGTGTGTATGTGTGTTCTGTGTGTGCACGAGGGTGGGGGTGGGGGTTGGATATGTAGATATGGAGATGTTGTTGCCAGGGGTCTAGCCAGAAGACAGAAAATGTCTTCTTGTAGGAATTTGACCCCATTGTTACTGAATTTTCATATCATTGCCCGCTATGCGTGCCTCTGTTTTTCAACACCAAGCACTCCCTGTTTCTCTTGTCTTACCCCCTACCTCTGGCTCCCTCCTCGTTCTCGCGTTTCTGTCTTGTCTCCCTTTCGTCTGATTTCACAAGGTGTTGCACCACTGACAACAACTGTGCTCAACTCCAGCAGCGCACCAGCACCTCTTCACATTTTCAGCATGCTACTATAGGAGCTTAATGGAGGAAATCAAAGTACTCAAATGCGATTAGATTCAGTGTGCACATTGCATTCCATTCAGAGCTCCTTTGATTGATGCAGCTTTTCCGTTAAAATCAACCAACAAATATTTTCTGAGGGGGTTATGCTTTCTTTTTGCACTTGCAGATTTATATCAAATAGTCAATGTTTATCAACATTTCATCTAGAAGGTCCCTCATGTTCAACTTTTATGAAATGTAATTACACTGTTACTCTCACTCCTCTAGTGTATCACATGAAAAATGTCTTCATAGTTTTTCCTTAGTGGCTCATGTTAAATGTAAGGAGTGCACTATTTTTCTCCTTTCCTGCGACTGAAACGTATTGTTTTTGCCCGGGGCATTGGAAGAGTTACTGCACACCTGTTTTATCAGAGTATGAGTTGTAGGGAGAAACAAGTGTAAAAATGAATGTTCTGGCACCATGGCTGCACATACAGGTTCTGTGTTGCTCTAGTGAAATTTAATCAGCCATGCCACAAAATCTTCCAGGCAAGAATGATTGCCAGGCAGGAGGATGTTACTGTAATTATTGTCTTGTTCGCTTCAGACTGCAGTGCCTTGGATAAGCCATAGTCAACGGGAAAGCAAATGCGCTTGTTGCACAAAGCACTTAGTAGCAATTTACACAACAGGGTACTTGGATGTATAAGCATTACAGCGTCGAACATGTTGAGAAAAAAAAAGGAATGTTACTTACAGGGGGCACTGTTGAGGTTTAGTGGTACATGAAGACTTTCGCCCACCAGAAGGTCAAGCTTTGAAAACCTGCCAGGTTGAATATTCTTAGAAAATACTCGGTATACTATGTTATGCACACCAGGGGTGCCACACTAATGAGCTGACCTCACATAGCAACCACAGGTCAAGCTCCCATTTGGTTATTATTTTTATTCACAGAACTGCATCGTGTTTTCGAAGGCTGATAAATACTAAAATGTATCTCAGTGAGAGCCAAACTCTGTAAATCACGGAAGCAATCATGTTATTCCCACCCACCCCCACCCTCCAACTATATCCCACTACACTGCACACATCACACAACAGTCCTCCACCCAAATATTTACTTCTTTTTCTCTCCTGCTACACAGCACCGCCGCTGTCAGAAGTCACCACTTCTCCGCCTCCAAGAACTACAACCACCACAACAACAACCACAGTGCACTGGGGTGTGGCCAACACTACCACCACAACAGGGCTCAAGGAGGGCAGCAGGGGAGCGCCCAGGCCACGTCCTGTAATTCCACAGACTACTTCCCCTCCGCCCCTGGAGTCTTTCCCTTTACCTGAACGCTTCTGCAAGGCAATTGAGAAAAGAGACATAATGTGGCCTCAGACCCAGAGGGGCACGCTTGTGGAGCGACCTTGTCCCAAGGGAACACGAGGTAAACAGGGCTTTCTCTCTCTCTCATCTCGGGGGCCGACTGCTTGCTGCGTTCAATATGACCTGAAGCCTCCGTTTGTTAGATCTGTCAGATATTCCCATCCCTTTTTTTTTTCTATTTATAAATAGCAGCGGTTTAAGTGTATGTTTAAAGGAATCAACAGTGTTAACTTAAGCAATCTGTAAAGGCTCAGTTGTTTTTCCCAGAACTTGTGTAGAGATGGGCATTCCTCATTTGCTTGTACATGAAATCATGTGCTCATTAGACACGGTGCTGATTGAGACAAAAGAAGAGTGACACTTTGTAGAAAATAACAGGCAAAAAAAAATAAATGTTTTTATACATCCAACAGTTGCTGTGTAAATTATCTTGGTGGACAAAGTGGGAAAAATAAATAAAAAGAAACATGTGATCAGGCTTATATTTCCATGCACACATACAAGAAGAAACCTTTTTGATTCATATACGTTCCAGCTATAAATGATGAATTTGCATGTTTGTTTTGCTCGTGTGCAGCGTCTTCCTTTCATCTCTGTTTTTGCCTTTGTTGTTCATAAAAATATATATTTGATTCAACTTGACAATTCTCTCCTTGTTTTTATTTTATTTTATTTTTTTTCTGTCAGGCACAGCATCTTATTTATGTGTCCTTTCCACTGGGGACTGGCACCCAAAGGGCCCTGATCTCAGCAACTGCACCTCCCACTGGGTCAACCAAGTAGCCCAGAAGGTTTGTATGAGCTCTGCCTTGCTGTTTTCCTTCTAAGTGTTTTTCTTAAAATAAGGGGTAGACAAAATAATGTGTTCCTGTAAAGGACTTCAATTCCAAAAGTAAGTTGCTCACTGAAAAAACTAAAGATGGCAGCAAGTGTGGGACAGATTAACTTGAATTTCTCAGCATGATAAAAGGACTGACGTATACTATATTTTTGTTTTTTATAAAATGACTAAAAATAACCTGTGAAATATCCCTGTTAAAAATTCAACCAGTCAAAATTGTGTGATTACAAAAATTATCACACAAACTGCGTTAAAAAGAGAGATAAGAAAAATGCAGATTGCTAGGAAATACATGTGCACCATGCCGTTGTAGTATATATTTCATAATTATATAATATAACCCCATTCTGTAGAAGTGATAACTATTTAGCAGTTTACATTATAGGTATTTATATTTTATCCTTGGGTTAGGGGCTCCATGGTGTAGTGGTTAACGCATTCACCTTACATGCAAAAGATTCCCGGTTTTGGATTGGGAGGAGACGCAAACCCGACCTCAGTGCTCCTAGCGCTGGTCTCAGGCCCGCATAATTGGGAAGACTGCATCAGGAAATCAAATCAAACATGTGGATCCGTTTGCTGAGGCGCTCACCTCGGAATAAAGGGAGCTGCCGAAAGTGCTGAACATCTTACCCTCTGGTTAAAAGTCTTTCCTAAAAAATATTTACTGTTTTTAACCTTCTGCATAGTCTGCACCGTAGTTTTATTTTGCAAACCACTTCCTGTAGATCTATTTTTTCTTCTTCTTCTTTTTTCTTACCACACAATAAAAAAACAAAACTGCCACTACAGTGAAGAAAACATTAAACCCTCTTTTTATAACTGGTATTTCAAGGACTCATTCAAGTGTGATTTTTATGTTAGAAACAGAGCTGCAGAGAGCTCTCCAAGCCTGTCTTCTTGTATTCTCATAAACATTACTCACTCTCTCCCCATGCAGATCCGCAGCGGTGAAAATGCGGCTAACTTGGCCAATGAATTAGCCAAGCACACCAAAGGCCCCATCTTTGCTGGGGACATCAGCTCCTCAGTGCGCCTGATGGAGCAGCTGGTGGACATCCTGGATGCTCAGCTGCAGGAGCTCAGACCCAGCGAGAAGGATTCCGCAGGACGGAGCTTCAATAAGGTAACCAAATCCGCCGTATAATAAGACTGTATTAAAGAAAAATTACCTCAAGTTTTCCATCAGTTCCCACTTGCTGAGTTACTCTGCATAATTTACATAGCTTTTATACCTTACTGATAAGTTAATACAACTATAATACAATAGCTGCATTTTACTTTTTTTTTCACCAAATGAAGTCAGCAGTCTGCCGTTCTGTCTTCTTCACTTCAAGTTCAGCCAAGCTGTAAAGCAGGCAAAACAAAGAGAGAAAAGCAGTTATAATATTTTAGACTCTGAAGAAGACCAGATGTGTATTCAGTGTCATAAGTGAGCCACGGTGATTTTATGCTTCAGCTTCAGACGGGTGGCATTCAAGACCGGTCATTTATTAGTTAATCTTTCCATCTAGCACTCAACCCTACATTATTTCTACAAATCCTTTACTCAAGCTCGTGAACTTGTGCAAATTACATGTCTCTATTTTGTATCTGTTCTTTTCCTTCTCAAATAAAAAAGCTTCAAAAGCGAGAAAGGACATGCAGGGCATACATGAAGGTACTGAAGCAAAGCTTCTGCCCACTGCTTGCAGCTGCTGTCCCCTCTATTCCTGTACTACCGTACTATATATGCCCTAGCCCAAGTTCAGCAGCATGTACCCTCTGCACTGTCATGTACCCCTTCCTCCCTGTGCTTCCTGCTTTTTTGAGTAATTGCTTCACAAAAACCACAGTTGTATTCAAAGTGCTTTCTAAGTCAAAGAGAAGTCATCTCCAATTACTTAGGTGGCTTCTTTTTGTAACTGTGTATGTGTCTTTGTGTTTTTATCTCCCCTGTATGCATTGACAGTTATGGTGTATTTTGTTGTATCTTCTGCCCCCCCATTATAATTTATTGTGTTTACTCAAGACTGCACGCCTACATGAATAACAGCACAACTCAAGCGAACATCCTCTTCTTACGTCCCCCTCATTATTCATTTGATGAAGGATTTACTGCTTTGTTGTGATGTATCAAAACTCTTCCTAAGGATCATTTCCTGATCATTCACTGCATGTAAAGGGAAAATGCAGGTTTAAGGTCATTTAGGTAATCTGTTTCATAAATTAAAGGTGTAAATCTACAGCTCTATAAGGTTAGTGCAGGTCAAACTATATATTTTTTTTCCTTTCTTTCCCAAAATGCTTTCATAGCTTTGGGTTCACATATCAAAGTATTTTGGCTGTATCTCTATCCCTCCACCATTAGGGACACCGGTGTCCTCCACCTGCCACCAAAGTCACCCCCCTCAATCCATCTCTCCTTCGGGAGGGTGTTAAAATGGATCAAGCTAATTAGCCAGTCAACGGCCGTGTGCTCGTAAAGGAAGCAGGGAAACTGAAAAAAAAAAGTATATACATAGTCATATCACTCCACCCCACCCCATATCGCATCATCCTTTTGATTTTTAAACTCACGACATTTAGATTTGACTTCCGAACAGTGTCAGAATCAGAGAGGTTACGTCAATGTAAATTGCAACAGCATGAGAGGATCAGGGACACGGATTGTTGAGTCATCAGTATCTGACATCTGCCATACTTGATGCAGCTTCACATTAGCTGCCCCACCCCACCCCCTACCCCTCTCTTCCTCCAGCCGTCGCCAGCATTGATTACCTGATTACATGCAACAATTTTATTATTTCCCGAAGAAAGCCCTGCATCTTCTGGAGCCGCGCAATTTATCCTGTGTCTTTCCTGAGCTTTTAGAAGGCAAAAATATAATGTTAAAAAATGTTTGCATTACAGGACAAACACTACAGTTGGAGTGAACAGTGTGGCAAACTGCACAGTTTTTAGTGCCTTTGCAGGGTGGCTTAATTACTTATACACTGTAAAGTATTTGAAGAAAAGGAATGTTGCTGAACACTGAACTTTGCAATCAGAGAATTTTAATTGAGATTAGCTATTTAGACTTTCAACAGGCCATCTCTTAATATCCTGTTATCAAACAGACCCGATAGGCTCGGTACACTGCAACCCAAAGCGTCTGCCTTGATGCAACATCCTTGAAAAAGAAACCGAATTCCGACCATCACTGACGCGCCTCTCCATCTCTCAGCAGTTCCTCCTTCATTAACGTCACATTTTAAAAATTCTCTCCTTTTTTTTCTCTTTCTTTTTTTTTTTTGTAAATGTGTTGCAAGTAAATGTTCACGTAATGTATACAGCTGAAAAATAAATATCCCTTAAGCTTCTCCATGTTCATTTTTGTCCATTTAATTCCTAACAGTGTGACGCTTCAGCACAGCATTTCATTAATTCATTTCAGTGTCTGCATGTCACAGCTCGTCTGTGAAAAAAGTCATTTGTTTTTTAGGCACTCAAGATTCTTTGTTTTCTGTGGATTTTTTTTTTTTTTTGGTTATCTGGTTTAATACAGGCCATTGTGGACACAGTAGATAACCTTCTCCGACCAGAGGCGCTCAAGTCCTGGCAAGACATGAACAGCACTGAGCAAACTCACGCCGCCACCATGTTATTGGATACTTTGGAGGAAGGGGCCTTTGTCCTTGCCGACAACCTCATGGAACCGGCTATTGTCAAAGTTCCTGCAGATAATATAAGTAAGTAAAGCAGAGTTTGCGGTGAGCAAATGACAGGCGTTCATGATTGATGTGCGTCTCGGTTAATTTGATTACTCTCAGTTCATTGAAAGAGTAACTCCTGTGATAGCAAAACAAGGCTGCCTCATAAAAAAGGACTTTGTTTTCATAATAAGGGTTTAAAGCTCGGGGAACAGAAAAACAACGCGTATTAGGTTTAACAAGTCGCTTACTGACAAAGTGATGAATATCAGACAATTAAATAGACTGGATTCTCTGATTGCGCACGCTTACTTTATAAATGTATGCGTCTAGACCTTGTAACTCTATACACTAATGTGAACATTAGCCTGCTGTGCAGTCAGAAAAAAAAGGACATTGTTTATCCAGAGCCTCCTCTTCCTTCTCTCATTTTCTTCAGCTGATAGGCCATATAAGAAAGTCCTTTTGTCTCTCTCAGCACCGCTTTATTCATATTAGTTGGAACACCGCTGGGATGAAACAATGGCTGTTCTGACTGACATTTTTATTGCGTAGCTCACTGTCACTAACGTTTAGTATTCGCATGAGATGATCATGTGTCCTCTGGTGTGCACAACTGAAACAGCTTGTGCAGAAATGTCAGGGAAAAAGCTGCGGCGTAAACGGTCGCTCTGCTTTTGTGGCTTTGAAATGGTCTGAAATGACCGATTTCTTTTTCTGTTTTTGCTTCATCTTTTTTCCTTTTCTTTTTTTTTTTTCTTTTTGTTCTCGTACTCATCCCCTGCCTCTCTGCTCTTGGCAGTCCTGGATGTGTATGTTCTCAGCACGGATGGCCAGGTCCAGGATTTCAAATTTCCACAGTCCGGCAAAAGCGGGATCTCAATCCAGCTCTCAGCCAATACTGTTAAGCTCAACAGTCGGAATGGTAAGTTGCAAAAAGAGAAGAGAGAGAAGCATGGTCAAAGTTAACTCTGGTAACTCAAAAAAACAAAGTGATTATTTGGCAAAGGAGAAACTGTGAAATGTATTCATTTTCAAGAGATTGTGTGCGGCACTGGAGGAGGACAACAAAGTTTATCTCAACCCCCCCCCCAAAAAAAACCCTGTGATTTAAACCCAAAAATAAGGCCACTTGTAAAAGTTTTCAGCGGCTATATCTCACTTCTCTTTCTCTCGTTCATGCAGATAATTGCTTGAATAATTTAAATTCAGTTACACTGAAATAAACGGAGTCAGTTTTGGGGCTTTCTTGTCTTCTGGTCTTCTGCATATTTTGTTCCCTCAGTTTTTTTTTTTTTTTTTTTTATTCTCCTATTGTTTTAATTGCTTCACTTTTTCACCAATCTCATGTTTGTTTAAATCTTTCACTGCACAGGAGTCGCCAAACTGGTTTTTGTGCTCTACAAAAATCTCAGCCAGTTCCTCAGTACAGAAAACGCCACCATCAAGATGGCCAACGAGGCTTACAGCAGGAACGTCTCGGTGGCCGTCAATTCGGACATCATCGCCGCCTCAATCAACAAAGAGTCCAGCCGTGTATTCATTAATGACCCAGTGATTTTTACCCTGGAGCACATTGATGTGAGTCTGCCTGCAGGAGTGAATGGATGGGTCATATTAAAAACACCAGGAGGGAAGATCTAGAGCAGACAGAGATCTGCAATTTGAATTGTAAATGTCTGGCTAGGTCAGTCGGCAGTTTATTTAAGTCATTGAACATCAAATTAAAGGAGTCTTTAGAACCTAAGTGAATTCTTAATGAAAACTAATTCTTTAATCAACATTGGGATATAAATGATACCCATTTTCTTTTATAGTGGGGGAAATTAACTCCTAGATTAGCCCTACAATCTAGGATGAAATTACTGGAGCACCAATTATCTTTCGTCTTTTAAAGTTGTCACTGGAGTTCCCAGAGGGCCGCGCGTGACTCCATTCTTTATCAGAGAAACTGTGCAATTCCAAAGACATGCCGTCAAACAATTATGCTTCTCTGTTATTAAGGCCTCATATACGCAACCATGCCTCGCTTGATTTGGCAAGCATGTGCCAAATGAGATACAACATATGAATTGCTTCATAAGAGCTGTGAAGTGAAAAATCCTCATCCATATCAGTGCAGAAAAATACTTTCTATGAGTAGGGGGTAAATGGCCTCTGTGTTCTACATGTGCTTCAATTTCAGGAAGTCAATTATTTGGACACTTAACCATATCTCTTGTTATCTGCAGATGGAGCACTACTTCAACTCCAATTGCTCCTTCTGGAATTACTCTGAGAGGAGCATGATGGGCTACTGGTCCACCCAAGGCTGCAAACTCCTGGACTCCAATAAAACACACACCACCTGCTCGTGCAGCCATCTCACCAACTTTGCCATCCTCATGGCACACCGTGAAATCTCAGTATGTCGAGTTTTCTTTCAAGCTCACCTTTTTCTTTTTCTTTTTTGAGATTTTCTGATTAAATCATGATCAGACCCGTAACATTTTAGTTTCTGGACTTGAATATAAATGCTGCAAGACTGCAGCTATCACATTGTGGCCCAGTGAGTAGACCTGGGTTGACTGATGTTTTTATCGTACTTCTATAATGAAATAACCACAATTCTTGAAATACATATTTTACTTTTTTAATCAATATAATCATCATGGTGCCCGCAGATGTATCTTGGGACTTTGTTGTGTGTACCCAGTTACATGGAGTGGCAAGAACTTGGGACAGTGACATAGCCCCTAAAATTTGGAGTTGGTTACTCTGCGAGTCCTTTTGTCGCTCCACATTTATCTCATTATGCTGGAATGTAAATGACATAAGTTATCTCTTGATTTTAGTCATTTACTGTAGAATAGAAAGGGGTGGTTAGTAATCCTGACAAGATCATACAATATGAAATCTAATGCTTCTATTTTCCCTGCCAGAGCTGAAAGAAAATTCTTAGACCCTCTCTCTTCACACCCCTCTTTGTAATTTTCCCTTCCGCTTCAGAACAACAGTGAAGTGCACGAGCTGCTCCTGACTGTCATCACTCGCGTCGGCATTGTGGTGTCCCTTGTCTGCCTCACAATCAGCATCTTCACATTCTGCTTCTTCCGGGGCCTGCAGAGCGATCGCAATACCATCCACAAGAACCTGTGCATTAATCTCTTCATTGCAGAGTTAATATTCCTAATTGGTATCGATATGACGGAACCCACGGTAAGCCGGAAAGATTTCACCCTATCGATTTGGTTTTGATTTATCTCTCTCCCCTTTTTTCCTTTCAAGCAGAAGACCCTTCCAAAGTAAAATGGATGAGACTTTAAGCACTGTTTGTTTCTAACCTCCCCCACTTGTCCGTGACATGACACGAGTGGAACAGCACCATTAATATAGATTACTAAAGGGACATGTCGTCCACTTGATGGGTCTTTTTCCCTTTTTCACTTGCTGAGCCATAGTGACTGCAGATTTTTTTTTTTTTTTTGCAGCTCCAAATGATTGAATCTTCTAACTCTAACCCCACAATACTAATGGCATTTAAATTTGTACTGTGCTGGTGGAAAGCTAAACCTGTGCTTAGTCAGAGCCCATGTGGTGAATGAATATTCATGGTTTTTCTCTGCTGTTGAATGAGCATAAACGGTGAATGCCGTCTTTTCAGAGCGCTTTAATAAAAGATGGCGAACATGATATACAATTTTCAATTTAAAAAAGAAAAAAAGTCCAGCGGAGACAACACGCGTCATCTTTAAGTTATTGAGCTGAAAGTTTATTTAATGCATTTTATTAAAAGCCTCGCTGCGCCGTTTCTTCTCCGTTCATTATTCTTTGATTGTCTGAATCAGTTGTTATTCTCTTCTTCTCAGATCGGCTGTGCCATCATCGCGGGGATCCTGCACTTTTTCTTCCTGGCTTCCTTCTCCTGGATGTGTCTTGAGGGAGTCCAGCTGTACCTCATGCTTGTAGAAGTCTTTGAGAGCGAATACTCACGGAAAAAGTACTACTACGTGTCTGGTTACCTCTTCCCCGCCATTGTTGTCGGTGTCTCGGCAGCCATTGACTACAAGAGCTATGGGACCAAGAAAGCGTGAGTGCAGCTTTTCTGAGAACATTCTTGGAAATGCAGAGCAGACATGCTGAACGCGGCACTGTGTGGGCTTACCTGCTGTGTCTGTGTGGCAGATTTTGAAAAGAAATCCACTCGTCATTTCTGCCAGCACCTTATGTGCGTCCCTGGAGACTACACCAAAACATTTGAGCGCCTTTTGCCAGGGATGGGCAGCTGTTCAATTTTTTATGTCATTTGAAAGTGGCTGACAGACTCGATACTGTGGTTTCAGGGGAGGCTGCAGCTACATTAATGCCTTTCTGTTCAAAGACCCTCCTGTGACCTCTTGTTTGTAAATGCTCTCTTAAAGAGGAGAGCGCAGTGTAGAAAAAAAAAGCCTTTTACATAGATTAATGGCTATATCTCAGCTAAGACGCTGGTATTAAGAGGGGCTGCTTGGGGTCCTCTCCTGTTTTGTACAGCGGTATTCGTGCTCATTTTGTGAAATGGCTCTAAGTTAAATACTGATAATAAAATACATAGTAGACTAATATCAGTATCATCAGCCCAAGTTACCAAAGAGGATTTCTTTCCATTTTTAACTCCAGGAGCATGATCTTGTTTTTGTAGTGTGTATGCCTGGAGCTGATTTATGTGTTTCTCTGACATAGGTGCTGGCTAAGTGTGGATAATCATTTCATATGGAGCTTTATAGGACCTGTCACCTTTATCATCATGGTAAGCTGTTTTATTTTCCTTTGAATACTGAGACTGACAGAGTGAGGAAGGGACTGAGAGAGTGAGATGAAAGAGATGCAGGAGAAAGATAAAGGAAGTGAGATGGTTGAACTGCAGGGAAAAGTCAGAGGGATTCTTTTGCTCCGAGCCTTCTCGGTGATGACAGGTTCATTTTGCGCCAAAGACAGATTTCGAGGTGTCCAACAATTCTTTCTGCCTCTCACCACTTGACAAGGATCAGGGCTTGATGGTGTACTTTAACCTCACTTTGAGACAATTTCAGGAAGTCTCATATCACAGATATCACTCGATGACCTTCAAGTTACGGGATGAAGGGGAAAATAATGTTAACAGTTGGCTCAAATGGTCCATTTTACAACACACGTGGCAAGTAGGGTAATGTTTATAGCTCCTTTTTCTTCCTCTGCATCCACCTCTTTGTGTGTATTTGTCTGCCTGTAAATACCAGATGACAGGGTCGGAAAGAAGGAAAGCAAAGTCATCCCTCTGTTTGGTCAAGGATCGCCAAGGGTGAAGGACATATAGCATATAATATTGACATATGTCCCATTGAGGCATGCAATTATTTACTGGTCATGACATTATTATCTCTCGCTCCATCAGAGAGGCTCAGAAGAATAAGACCTTCGGGAGTCTTACTTCCCTTCACAGGAAAAAAAAAAAGAAGAAGAAATAGCAGGTGGTATGCCTCACATATATCCCCTCAGCTTCCCACATCATGTATTGCTTTGCCCTCATGCACACCAAGGGATAAGGAAGCGCTGCAGACTCCTCTTGCTGCTGTGCAGGGAGGATGGGTGGTATTTGTTCAGTACTGTGTTCATTATCCAAGCTAATGGCTGGTACTGTATCTACAAATGCAGTGACCTCTGTTGAACATCAAGCTGACACTGAAAATATACTAGAGAAAAGGGTCAGCCATGTCAAATTCCATTGAGTCTCTGCACACTATTGGCAGACTGCTTGGAGTTTTCAAAGTAAAGATGTAGTACTCTTACACTTTGTCTGTGTGGCAGCAGAAAAAAAGACAAATCTGCACACTGGACTGCATTTCACAGCTTTCTCAAAAACAGACATTGCCACTTTTAAAAACAGAGGAAGTAGAAGGTCTGCGCTGGATTGAAATATCTTGGAGTAAATTCTGAAATACCCCTTTGTTGTGTTCAGTGACACCCCCCCCCCGCACCCGCTTTGAATGTGTGAGCTTATAATTGAAGAAAAGCTAACATTGTATTAAAGCAAACATACATTTCTCCCTGTCTCAGCAAATGCTCTGTCAGCCACACTGGAGTGTGTTTCCTTTCCCTAAATTGGGCCCTCATTGTTTTCCAATCGAGTGTTGCTCTCATAATGATTTGCATGAAGAATATTTCTGCAGTGGAAATGATGATCAGGATCCCATTGGTGATGACCAGAGCGATAGAATCATGACCCTGTGAGGAGCTAATGTATTGTAGCAGAGCTAATATGTGACAGGAATGGGGTTTTGCTGCACCGGCTTGGGCTTCGCGCGCTGCTCCTCTGATTCTGTGCAACAATTGACTCAAAAAGACAAAGTACTGTGGAAAGGGGCATCTCAGGGGAGCGTGCAGGAGCAAGGTTTGTCTGCACCATCCGTGACCCTGGGTTCTCTACAAATTGGCTTTGTCCTTGTCAATGAAAGAGAGAGTTAGAAGGCGAAAAGGCACATGAACAGGAGAAAAGGAGAGAAAACAGTGCTGCTTTGGCTTATGTCTGGATCCCCACGTGTCACCCAAACCGTGTTTGTGCCAAGTAACACCAGTTTTGACCTAGGGTGGTCATGTTTTTTTCTCAGCCTTGTGTTTTGTTTTTTGTTTTTTTTATACTCTTTTTTCCTGCTGTTTTTGCTGCTGGTTGAAACAGTTCCTAAATAACTGACTGAAAAAAAAAAAAGCTGAGAGAAGGCATTTAGATCCTTGTTCTTAGGCAAAGGTTGCCCTGCTTCTGGGCACAGGGGGTATTAGCTCCATGAAAGGAGGAACATGGAAGTAATGAGTGGTAGGGGGAGCCATTAGTATGCTTGAGATAACTTCAACACAAGGCCTCTTGGATCATGACACGTCGTGAGCAGTTCTTATCATCTGGACAGCTCCATCTGCACCTTTAATATTTTATCCCCAGCAGTTCATTTGGAGTTCAGTGTGTACACACACAGTCCGCTTCAGAAAAAAGCTTTCTCCTCAGTCCCAGTGTGGCGAGGTGCTTCTGCATGACTTGCAGTGATGATTCAGAGACAGAGTGAAGGATAGAGGCAAGACAGCTCCGCTCTAGCAAGAGGGATCCCCCGGGAAGGGCTGCGAAAGCATGTCGGTGGGGGTGGGAACATGTGCCATGCTGCTAGGTTACTTTAAAGTACTGTGTCCCTCTCCTCTGTCTCATTGGATCCATGTCACCACTCCAGGCTGTGTGAAAGGGTTTTTCAAAAGTCCTCGTCCTCCCCCCCCTCCCCCTTCCCCACACCCACTGTCTGACTCATGCAGACAGGAATAATGGCTGATAAGTGTGAAACAAAACATAGTTTCAGTGCCGTCTGTGATATAAAAGAAGGTTCCCATTTTTTCCCCTCTTTCCCTCACTCTTTTTTTCCCCAGCCATCCCTTTCTTTTAGAGTCTGGCTTATTGTGAGTGGCTCCATGAGTTGATTGCATGTGGAGGGGTGATGTATTGATCACAGGTAGTCTTTTGATAGCAGTGTGCACCAGAACACTGAGAATTTCTGTGCAAGACTGAATGGCTGTGGTCTGAGTCCAGCGCACAAAGGTCCATTGCATTGGCAATCCATCCTCATTTTTCGTTTGCCAGTGTTGTGGTGTTCTAAAGACAACATGGTAACACTGAAATGCACTGTTTGGAAGCCTTCTCAGGGAAAACAAAAAAAAAGAAGCTTTTTGTCCCTGCAAATGTGTTTATTTGGATGTTTTGGATGTTTTTTGTTACTCATATGGCACTGACACAGGAGTATACATAAATTTGTCTGCTGTGTTTCTGTTTGTTTGATCTTCTTATTTGCTCTATTGGAGACTCACATCTCAATTTCCCTCTGTAAGATATTCCTTGACATTATTTATACATGCCTGGCTTTCAGCACAAATGTAGTACGGTTTGTGTGAGTGCGTACATGCACATGCTGTGTCAGGGACTATTTTACCCCCAGAATAAATGTTTTTGAGGTAAATTATTTGGAAGGGCTCCTTGCTGGACCATGCAGCCTTTGTGTCTCTAAATCACAGTATTGATTTTTTTTTTTTTTTTTTAAGGTACCAAATAAATGTGCTCAGAAACACAGTACATAGTATCCCTGTCTCAACCTGATATGTGCCACTGGTTCTCTAAAGATTTAATACATTAAAACAAGCAAGCAACAGCCACCCCACCTCTCCTTACCCCCCACACCGCCACCCCGCTCTTTTCATCTGGCCACAAACAGGAATCGAACAAAATATACCATGTTCCCTCAAGCCTTTTGTAGCTGGTTATACCTTATAATATTTCACTATGTGCATAAAATGATATGCAGTTGTTTTGTACACCAAGAGGCTCTCATTTCTTCTGCTACTTTTCATTCCCTCCTGACATTGCCAGAATGGTGCTGTGTGGCTGTTCCTTTTTTTTTCTCCCCCTTTTCTCTTTTTTTTTTTCTTAACGTGATGGATTTTAATGCATTTCCATGCTCTTATTGATATAGAATGACACTAAATTTGGCGCCAGTCGGCCCCGTCTGAGACTAGCTGGAACGATAGATGTTTATTGGATTAGTCTGTGGACATGCAGAGTTGAAGGCTCTCCTCTTTTAATACTTATGGGCAAATTAACAGTTTTTTTTCTCCGTGTGCTATAACTTCAGTCATACATCTCCATGTATTAACACTGCCATTACTCTGTTTTGACAGCTCAATCTCATCTTCCTGGTGATCACAATGTACAAAATGGTGAAGCACTCCACCACCCTGAAACCAGACTCTAGCCGACTGGAGAATATAAAGTAAGTGAAGCGTCATATGCAGAACCCCCGCATTCTCCTGCTTATGAGCAATATAACACCGGTGTTATTCTGCCTCTTCCCCCAGAAAAAAATCAAGGCTCTTTTAGTGCTAAGATTTTTTTTTCCTACTCTCTCCACCTGAAAGTGAGGCCTAATTTTCCAAAAGATTCACATCATGTGGAACATTTACCAGAGGAGTTTAACATTTTCATTAAAATTCCAAATTTTGCATTCACTCGATGTGTATAATCTGTAATGATGACTGCATACTTTGTGAGTCATATTTTTCATGCTTTGGTGTTTTACTCCAAACTTATAGCCACAGAACTGCTCTGGCATGACACAAATCACCGTGAGGCTGCAACGTAACTATTCAGTGTTAGCTCTGGCAGGGTGGGGTGCAGCAGAACAGCTACCATGTATGTTTGCAACTGGAAAATGTCAAACCTCTCTCTGTCTCTCTTTTCTCTCTCGTCTCTCTCTCTCTGTCTCTCTCTCTCTCTCTCTGTCTCTCTCTCTCTTTCTCTCAGCTTCTAATCCTTGAAAGAAAAAAAAATTATTCCTAACACATCTGCCACCATCTGACCACCACCCCACTCAGCCGTTTGGCTTGTAGCTGAGGCTTGCTGAGTCACCTCAACATTTTGCTCAGGGAACAAAAGCACTGTTTTCTGAAGTGCCAATTGTTTGCTGCTATTGTTTTGCACATATATTGTAAAAAGGAAAAAAATATATATATTTATTGCTGTTTACTCCAGGGCCTTGTTGGTTACAGTCCTGCAGTCTCATGTCATTTTGTATTATTTACATTATATTAGTGCGTTTCAACTTTCACCACATTGTGCAGGAACAACACTTTTTTTTTTTCCTTTTCCGCCCAGTGTTTGTTATTCTTCATTTTTACTTAATGAATGTGTGCAACAATACAGCTCTGTGGTGAAACCGCAATCAGAGAGAACAGTCACAAAAAGGCTTACTTAGAATTCTAGGTTTATTTGAGACAGGCTACTCCCTTTTTTAAGGAAACCACTACAGAAAATATTTACTGAACTTGATGGCACTGAGATTGCTGTGCATTTTGATCTTGAATGTTAGAAATTACTTCTTTTAAGCTTGTTTGTACTGCTGAAATGCACTGTGGCCTAATAGCCATTTCTTCTGTGATCATGTTTTGTGTGTGTGTTTTTCGTGCCAAAGTCTGATCTTAAAGTCATACAATGGTCACTGCATGTTGCATGTGAAGGCAAAGTTAACGCACACCCTCTCCTTTCTCTTCTTCTATCATCCCTCTCCTCTGTCTCTTCTGCAATCCACACCAGTAATTATCGCGTTTGTGACGGCTACTATAATACAGATTTGCCTGGGTAAGCTTCTACTACGCACCTCAGATAATTTTACGCACACAGCACCACCCACGTGCAAAGGAGCATGAATGCATAGTCAACTACAGACAGTGTGCACAGACCAAATGTTCTACATGGGATTTTGTAATTGAATCATCATCAGCAAAATATACAAGTCTCAGTTCTTGTTAGATCCTTTATTTCATTGCCTCCCGTGATTTCCCTTGAATCAAAGTTGAAGATATCTTACTCAAATGCAGACTAACCCAAGCTGTTATGCGCTCTAATCTAATTGTGTTTCTCTCTTCCTGCCTATCATGCTCTCTAGCTATGAAGATAATAAACGGTTTATCAAGTAAGAACATATTGCCCAGAAGTCTCTTCCTCAGCTTATAGTTTATTCTCTCTATTCCACGTTATTTCCTCGTGCCTTTTTTTCCCTCTTTCTATCTTTTCCTTTCCCAAACTGCAGCTTCCAAGCTACTCATTCACTGTCCGTGTGACTGGTCACTTTCACCATGTTTATCATTTTGAAATCCAGTTTTTTGGTTGTTGTTGTTGTTGTTGTTGTTGTTGTTGTGTTTGATCATTGAACTGTGACCGCTGTTGGTGTGCGAAGGCTCCACAGGACCTTCACACACAAAGCAGGGAATTTTCCCTGAACTCTTTCCACGTCTGCATAGCTTCTCCAGTTCTGATAGCACACTCAGTAGATAAATATTATAGTATTTATTGCCTTACGAGTTATGTTGCGCTGACTTGTTATACTGGTTGGTATGTTTTAATAAATAGAAAGCTATTAAGAGAAAACCAGGGCAAGCTTTTGGTTCTTTCTTGTCTGTCTGAAGGCAGAATCTGCACGTTTGGGCTGTGAGTGTGTGAGGATGGAGGGGTGGGGACAGCGGGGAAGGGGTTGTGAGGATGTCATGTGTGTTTTTAAGTCATTTTATTGTTTTCCTCTCACCTGGTTTTCAGCTTTTTCTACATTTTCCATAGTGGAATGAGGTGATTAAATATTCCAATCACTATTCTGCCACTGAACATCTCTCATGATATACTTGGCCTCTTTTTGTGTTTCTTTTTTGTTGTCCCTTAGATCGTGGGTCATGGGTGCTTTTGCTCTGCTGTGCCTGCTGGGTCTCACCTGGTCCTTTGGGCTCTTCTTCATCAGCGAGGCCTCAATCGTTATGGCGTACCTCTTCACCATATTCAACACCTTCCAAGGAATGTTTATCTTCATTTTCCACTGCCTTCTCCAGAAAAAAGTAAGTTGTCATCCACAGCGCTTAAGGTTTTCCTTTCAAGGTGAAAGGCAGGTGGGTTTGCGCAGTCAAGGCCAAACCTTCAGCAGAATTCACAGATGCTGATATAAAGAACAAACAGTGCCTGATTCTGGGTCTTGCCCAAGTCATATGTAGAGTCAACATTGTATTTAAACACTTGGCTGTTTGCCTATGTAGGTCCGCAAAGAGTACAGCAAGTGCTTCCGCCACACGTACTGCTGCGGAGGGCTGCCAACTGAGAGCTCACATGGTTCTGCAAAGACTTCCACCACACGGACCAGCGCACGCTACTCTTCTGGCACACAGGTAGACCAGCAATTTTACACAGTCTCGCCACGTGCCACGATGAGACGGGAGCACACTGCGCACATCGCACAGATCATTGACATTGTTATTAACCCAACAGTTTAAACAATTGCTCAGGAAAACATGCTTTCATTTTGAGCACGAAAAAAAAAAAGCATGTTCTGCATCTTAACCTCAGAGGTAGATGAAAAGACACAAGCATTATTCCACTTTTTACAAGCAGCATCTGTTGTACTGCATGAGTACCTTTCTTCTGTTCTGGCCCCTTTAGCTCTTGCTTTTATCCTTTTTCACTAACACCATGCGCACGGGGAAAAATGTATTGCGCTGTTTAAAGAGCATTCCAGACACATTTTACTACAGGGAGCGCCAAAATTGCAAAGAAGAAAAGAAAAACTTCCATCTTTGCCTTATCCAGTTCTTATTAAAGGCTAATAGACCTTAGCAGACTTTGCTTATAGAGAAACATCCCCATCTCAGTTTAACCTCCGGTCTATTTTAAAGAGGTACGACTGGAGCTGAAGTCGCTCAAAAGTTGACTTACATAAAATTAGTTCTGAAAAACTCATATAGAAGAATTGAGCATTTACTACTGCCCTGTAGAGTGTGTAGTATGTACAACAATCAAGTGAAAGCTGATCTGAAAGGTGAGCAGGCTTGTTTAAAGTCCTAATGACTGTCCCTTGTTGACCTGACAGAGTCGTATCAGGAGAATGTGGAATGACACCGTAAGAAAGCAATCTGAGTCCTCCTTTATCTCAGGTGACATCAACAGCACCTCCACCCTTAACCAAGGTCAGTTCACCTCACCTCATTTCTCTTCACATGCACACCTATGCACACATTTCATCATCCAGCTAAAAATACCTCCTTCGAGTTCCAGTGATCTCACCAACACTGTCTAGGGTCTTACTCCGGTAATCTGAATAAATGTTTCAGCATGAAAAGACAGAACGGTACAGTAAAAAAAAAAAAAGATTTAGGCCTTTAGTGTAGGCTCCCTGTTCTGCCAGCAAAGGATTACAAAAATCCGTCCTCAAATACTCTGTGAGCTGTCATTCTGGCCAGTAATGTCAGTCTTAAATTGGGGCAAGGCTGAAAGAATGTTTTTTTTAATTATTATTATTTAAGTGCTGGCTGTCCAAAGTTCAGGGGAAACACAGACAAAACTTAAAAGGCGGGGAAGGGGGTGGGGTGGCAAAGTTTGTTTTATTTTTTTAATTTTTTTCTCTTGGAAAATCTTAACATTGCAGTAAAAGGCTGTTTGTTGCCTGGCATGTAAGGTGACCTCGGTTACTTTACAGTGGGATTTATGAGGGACGGAGAGAAAAAAAAACTGTCATTTATTATTTAGCTTGAGCACAAATATGATGATGAGAAGATGATGTTCAACTCTGGCTGACCTGGAGTGTTTAGTGTGTTGTTAGGCTTTCTGCTGCTTCTGAAATGGCTTTCCAAGCATGCGAAGGGAAAGAGGGTTTACACCAAGGTAGCTTAACTCCACTCCCTCCTCTCCACTCCTCTGACTGCTGTCGCTGCTTCTCTTTGCGGTCACTTTTTTTTTTTTTTTCCCGTTACTTGCCAGAAATTACAAGATTACACCTAAGGCTTTGAAGCACATTTTGATTTGCTGAATATCAGTATCAAAATAGAAGTCTTTTTTTTTCTTTTTTGTCCATCGGTATCATTTCCTGGAGATGTTAATGTAAAGGTTGGATATTGATCACTCTGGGGTGTAGCTGCCTCGTTACCCCGGAGAGACAGTGCACTGAAGGATGGCTCTATCTCCTAGAAGCACTTCCCTGTCATTAAAAACATCCCTGGAGACTTCTCAACATGACAGATGGCATTTAACACAAGTGATAAATGGCAGTTGAAATACCTCAGATCCTTAAAACACACTGCAAGTGGAGGGGGGGAAATGGAAAGAAGATGAGCTTTTGGAAGGAAATGGCAAAAAATTGGGACTTAACAATAACTTTGACTTGGAATTATTCTTCTTTGTCTCTTGTGAGTACTTCCATTTGGATCGAGTCCAGCAGCGAAACCTTTGCAAAATCACAGGGAGGAATTCTGGGAAAATGCTTGATCGAGATAATAAATGAGCTTGACTTTGCGAGCAGTGCAGAGAAAATACAGTAATGAACACAGCTGTTTCAAAATTTAGTTGGTAAATAAATGGGTTATAAACACCTTTCGACACAGATAATGAATGAAATCACTCGTTAGCTATAGAAGGCTAAAAGCTGATTATTTTTGCCTCTCCCTGATTGCTTTTCAAACGTAACTCTGTATGACCACAACATTAAAACACCCTAGTTACAGTTTTGCGCAAAAGCCAAGTGACACCACATGCCTCTTAGATAAACTACTGCTAATTTTCTTCATCTCTTTTTCTCAATGGTTCTCAACGCTCCTCTTCTGTCTTGCTGCTCCAGGAATGACCGGGAACTATCTACTAACAAATCCTCTTCTGCGACCACAAGGCACTAACAACCCTTATAACACCTTACTGGCTGAGACAGTCGTATGTAACACTCCCACAGCTCCAGTGTTTAATTCGCCAGGTGTGCTTACTTGATACTTTCACCCGTATTCTGCCTGTTCTTCTCTCTTTACCTGCTTTCTCTCCCTCTTTGTATCTTCAGTTGCGTATACAGCACACTAAAAGAAAAGCAGGATGTTCTGCAGTATCACCTTTCCTTCTGAATCACTGTCTCCCAAATGCGTGATACACTACTCAGTGTGAGAGTGTGTCTGTGTGAAAATATGCACGTTTCCATGCACAGCAGAGATTTTTGTGGCTCACCTCAATAGAGCCTCATATGTGTTCTCATATTTCTAATATCCGTACTCTGAATGGGACACGATGATTAAGATGGGAAAGAGATACTACATGTTATGCCTTAAAATAATGTGAATTGTGCAGCTCTAGTATAAACTGCATGATTAATTCTTTTGACTTTAACAGGTAATTTGTTAGGGTTTTTTGTGCTTTAGAGGGAACTTTTCCCTTAATCCATTAAACTGCAGTATTAGTTAGATACACATGCAGACAGAAAAGATTGTTATATTGTAACACAGTTGGTCTTGACTTTGAAGCATATAGTACGCTGTAAAGACTGTGCTGTGATTTTATACACACACACACACGCGCGCGCACACACACACACACACACACACACACACGTATGTATTCTATTTTGAAACTGAAATGGCCTCCTTTGTCATGTTTTGTGCTTTTCCCTTGTGCTTCCTTCTAGTGACCTACAGAGAGACAAGTATGGGAGTAAAACTTAACTTTGCCTATCAAATGTAAATTTTTTTCAGCATGCTTATTAAAAACAACCAAAACCCTGGCACAATCACTGGTTCACTTTAGGCCATTAACACACACTCAGTGAGCAAGCGGTTCACAAAATTAACTACCCAAAATTGAAAGACAATAAAAAAAAAAATTCTTAATCATTTGAAATATTCTTCCAGAGCTTCTAAATGCCCACCACTCTGCTATTGTTTCTCCTACTTATTTTGAAATTTAACCAAACAAAATGTGTTGCCCCCCCGGTCAGAACAGCTTTTGTCAAAAATGTTTCTTTTTTATTTTTTTTCTACCTTTTTTTTCTCTCTCTCTCTTTCTTCTTTTCTCTCCAAATGTTTGTCCTTGTGTGGCACACAGCAGTTTCGGTGTCCAATAGTATTCCCCTCACAGTTTTTCCAGACAGTACCCGTCTGGACACTAAATTGCCTTCTAGCAGGTATAAACACATGGATGTCACGGTTGCAGCTGTTCAACTTCAGTTTTTTTTTTCTTCATAAATGTTTTGCAATTTCCCCAAATTTCCACAAAGTCGATGTAAAATATTTTTTTTTTAATCACAATCAATCTTGTCATCACCATCTTAATGTTATTAGTGTGATGCAGTACATATAGCAGAGTACACTCTTCCTTTATCTCCTTTCTCAGTCTTGGCATAACCAGTATATTTTTTATATTTTTTAATCTTTTTTTTTCTGCTGCATTCCATGACCTCCATGCTTTGAGAAATTCCTAACATGACTGAGTCTGACCTCAGCAGCAGCTGTTTTTTTCTTGAGCTGTTCTGCTAGTGACCGGGGTCTCACTGGGAACTGTTACTGTGACGGATGCCGAGTGCCGAGCTGCGGGCAGGCTTTGACCTTTGCCAGCTTCGGGTACACAAGCTGCCAACTAATGGACAGCAAGTGTACCAACACAAACTCAACTTAAAAAATTTACAACAAAGCGGCTGCTGGCAGTTACCTCAGAAAACTCAAAGCTAGTCGATGCTTAATTATTTCATTTGCTGAACCCTTGCTCTTGCTAAGTTGCAGTTAAGACCGTTACATTTTGTTGTTCTTTTGAGTGATTCTTCATGTTACAATAAATCATTTTACTTTCTTTTGTACATCAGCTGCTCTTAGACCAGATAGCCTGAGCAGACAGACATGATGTGAGTTGTCTAAAGTGAGTCCTTTCACCTGCTGTGTGTGGTGATGGTGGAGTGCTGCTTGTGGGCTCCCCTTGTAGTGAGAACAAAGATGGCTGTCCCATGTTGATACATGACTACTTTCCCTTTTCTGTCTATGTCATCTTTTGCCATCTCTGTCCTTTTCTTTAGTTGAGCACATCCAACCTATTAGTTGCTAGAAAATCTTTACGTGTCGTAGCTTGCCCGTCTCTGGCTTCATACATGTGGACATCTACTTTTGCCCGGTGTGTTGTGATGGTGATTACTGTCTGTTTCTTAATGTTGTTTGGGATCTTTTTCAATGCATTGTCACATTTGTGGCAGAACTAAACGCACAAACCCCTCTGTTTGTTTTAAAGTAATTTTGTAAAAGGGAAAGTGAAAATGTATTTGTGAGAAAGTAAAATGATTTCTCATTGCAGATGATGCATGCCTGTGTATGCTGAGGATTGTGCCTAACTAACAGATTTACGGCATGGCTTTATTTGACTTGATTTTTCTATGTGAAACTGCATCCTAAACAGCATTAAACCTTTGTTTTATTTGCTTCAGTGTTATTGGTGTTTGACTAATGCAAAATCCCCTCTCATTTTCCTTTCTTTACAGGGCACTCACTGAACAATGCGGTGAGGGATACAAGTGCAATGGATACTCTACCGCTAAATGGTAACTTTAATAATAGCTACTCACTCCGTAATGGGGACTTTGGCGACAGTGTGCAGGTAGTAGACTGCGGCCTGAGTCTGGACGATGCGGCCTTTGAGAAAATGATAATCTCCGAGCTAGTACACAACAACCTGCGTGCCTGTAATAAAAGCCACCAACAGCAACAGCAGCAGCACCACAGTTTACATCATCCACCCCACCACCAGCAGCCACCGCAGTACCACCATCACCACCACACGGAGCGGGCTCCGCCCAAGGTGACGGTGGTAGGTGGCAGCAGCAGCGAAGATGACGCTATTGTGGCTGATGCTTCGTCTTTGGTCCACGTCGGTGACACAGTGGGCCTTGAGCTGCACCATCAGCAGGAGCTGGAGGCACCTCTCATCCCCCAGCGGACTCACTCGCTTCTGTACGCACCCCAGAAGAAGGTGAGGACCGATGGGGGAGTTGACACGTTTGTCAGCGAGCTGACACCCACCAATCCTGATGATAGTCTGCAGTCCCCAAACAGAGACTCCCTGTACACTAGTATGCCTAATCTAAAAGACTCTCCATACCCTGAGAGCAGCCCTGATGTTGTGGAGGACCTGTCTCCCTCCAAGGGGAGCGAGAATGAGGACGTTTACTACAAGAGTATGCCTAACTTAGGGGATGGCCAGCAGCTCCAAGCCTATTACCAGATAGGCCGAGGGAACAGTGATGGTTACATTATTCCCATTACTAAAGAGGACTGCATCCCTGAAGGCGACGTACGAGAAGGACAGATGCAGTTAGTGACAAGCCTTTAAATGTATTTAAATCATCCCCAGACCTTTCCCAGCCTTCCTGCAGCCCTGAACTCTTGGAGGACACTAGAAAAGGGAAGGGAAGCATTTCTTTTTCTTTTTTCCCCTATTTTTTTTTTTTTTTTTGAAGAAAGCCTAAAAGCCCCACCATTTACACTAGCCTTTTTTTCATTGCCATCTTCTTTTCATGTCTCCCCTTCCTATCTTCCCTGCAGACCAACAGACTTGGAGCACAGCTATGGCAGTGCAAAGTTTTAATGAGACTGTACATAAAATGCAGAGTCAAATTTCAATTTTAAGAGACAAGCCAACTATGTATTTAAATGTGCTGCTGCTGTTGATTAATTGAGAAATTTTTAAGGTACGAAAATTTAAAAAAGGTTTAAAAAAAAAAGAAAAAAAAAACGAGAGAGAGAACCAATACCGGCTACATCCAATCAGCAATCTCCCAGTCAAAAGGCTGTACATACACTCCCCAACAACCTAGCTGAAGCCTGATTTTTTTTTTTGTTTTGTTTGTTTGTTTTTGTTTCATTTTAATTGTATACAAAACGGTACCCCTTGACCGGGACATGGACATGTTTGCAAAATGTTCCTGATCAAACTGTTAGAAAAGGAATATAAGGTCCTGGTTGGTCTCTGTCACCATCAAGTTTGGATTGTATAACCACTAGCAATCAAGCCCCTGGCCTTATATTTTCTCAACTGTAACTTGAACTGTTGTCAAGGAAAAATGGCTAAAATATATATTTTGTTGTATTGCTAGTGTAAAATAAAAATGAATGGGAAACCATAAATATGAAGAAACCTTTTAACTGCAAAATTTAACGTTTGAGAGACTATTGTGTAGAAGTTGCACATATGTTATACAGTGTGTTTATGGTTCCAACACTTCATTCATGGTAGTGCGTTTGAACGTTAAGGCTTATAAAAAGAAAGAACGAGTCAACTTAATTACAAAGATGCATTATCACCTTTTCCACTTGTGAGCAGTGTTTTTTTCTTCCATCGATATCGCCCATATTAAAATACGTTTATTTGACTTTGCCATTTTCGTTAGTAGAATGGGAATGCAAAACCCCAGTTAGGGAGACTTATGCATTGCACAGTTTTTTGTGTAATTCTGACAGATATAGATCTTTTAAATTAATGGCAGAGTGATGGACAAGCGCAACTGAAATGAATGACTTTTAACAATAAGGTTCCTATCATAAATGTAGTTCTTCCGCTTGGGTTTGGATATTTTATTTATTAAAATCTTTCCAAAAAATAAAAAATAAATAAGTGGGAAATGTGTGAATATTTTCCAGCACTGGTATACATGCTGTACTGTAGCTCATGTTTTTTATGTAAACATGTTACCAAGGGGCTCTTCACTTAAGACTGATGTAAAGTTCAACACTTGTTTAACAAATAAAATAAATGTGAGATTTTTTGTCAAATACCAGTTGCTTTTTAATTGTTTGTGCTTTTGGTACTATTTCAGAAAATAGGTTTTATTATTTTGCTATGGACAAAATACACTTTTGACTCAGGTTACAAGTTAAGTCCCGAGCACCTTGAAAGGTAAATTGGTGAATTTATTTTCGAGAGGCTTTACTTGCTTTTTGTTCTGCTATTGCTTTGATAAACTGCAGAGTAGCGTGAGCGCATTCTACCGTATATGTTATAGAGAAGCCAAATTTTTCCATGTGATTCAAAGATGAGAAACTCAGGTAGGAAAATTGCATTGTAAATGTTCCTCTGTGTGGTTGTGACACTAATAAAGGTTCAAAAATGACACTGGTTCAAAGCATTGTCCACTTAGTATATTATTAAATGAGCACTAGGCTGAGCGCCATTAAAGGGCCTGGCAGTACAGAAATCTTGTAGTAAGATGTTGGCTTTAATGCCGCGTGGGAGTGGAAATGTGTCCACAGACCTAACAAGGGGTCAATGTTACACTTGGCTGCGGTTGTAGAAATATATTATACATAATATGTCCAGCTATGACACATATTTGCTCTAATTAATGTCTGCTTCTGCTGGAGCCCACAGTTAGTTCTTGGTCGGTTTATGCCTCAGGTAGTGCTAATTTCTGAAGCATTTTAATGTAACACCAGTTGAGGCAGAGTGACAGCTCTCAGCAGGGTTGCTGGAAATTGCACTGTTTACCATTTGGCATTGAAGGAAATGACTCAGAACTTAGCAAAAATGCACTTTATGTCAGTGCACATAAGGCTGTGTGGGCTGTGTGTTGTTTTGACTTTTTCAACAATTATGTGACATTTTGTGCAATTATCTGAGGCTTCAAATTGTCATAGAAGAATTATGTTCTTTTTTTTGTGATCTCTTGTACAGACCCCTTGAATGTCAGTTTGGAATCAAGTGTTGTGGTGATTGTTGACTGTTGAAATGGCAGGCATAATGACGTGCATAATAATGAGAAAAAAAAGCATATTGATTTCCTGCATTGTAAAACGTGCAACACCATTTTATCTGTGTTTAAGATCCAGTAACGTTTGAAGCATAAAAGGAATTTGAAAGCATAAAATTAGTCTGAAGAATGACAAATATAAATATTATAACCAATTGATACTCTTTTTTGACAGTAGAATGACAAAATATGTTCCGTAAACTCCCATTAAAAGTAATTCTAAAATGACAATACATATTAAAAAGAAGTGGCTAAACCACACTTACATTTTTTTGTGTGCAGAACATTGTGTTAAACCTCAGAATTTTCACCGCAATTAAACCCTGAAAGCAATGCCTCATTGTTAGAAGTTATTCGAACCTGCAGGTTTGTCATTGTTCATTGTTTTTGTAAGGATAAATCTCACTCAGAAGCACCATTCACCCGATTTATCTGTTTACCTGAAACGAAAAAAAAAAGCTCTCCAGTGCAAGATTATGTACAAATTGTAAAATAAAGTTCATTTTAACAGCAGAAGCTCACGTTTCAGTGGTGTCAGTAGTCACTCATAATACAGGCAAACAAATATTTGCCAACCCTTTCTTCACCCCTCTCTCTAACCGCAGTTTGTTTATCCTGACACGGTGACCTTCGACGTGGATAGACTTAGTGTGTAAAGCAGGTTTATTTTCATTATTGAGGACAGGGAAATATGATCTCAGATTGACTGCTTGTCTCTGATAGACAATGTGGACTATACACCCTCTAGCTTTGCGTGTGGCCTTCTCACCATCCAAGATCTTCTCTAATTCCCTGTCTTTTGCTGAGGGAGAGACTCGCCCTTTGTCAAACATTGATTCAGAAGTAGGCCAGGAGCCGAGGGGCTGAGAGCTTGGTTCCTCCCACGGAGGAACAAGTCAGCCTCTGGAAACAGAAGTAGAGAATACTGTCAGCAGAATCAGAGTGAAACTATTTAAGACGAATGGGTTATCGACTAAAAGAGGCACGGGAATAATATCTGACCAAACATAGCTGTGACTGTCTGATTGTCAAGTCTGAGATCGTTTTTAGGATCTAAGGATTTCTGTAGGACATGATGAAATTGCATGAAAGAACTTTTCCTGTCGATGAAAAGATTTAATGTGTGTTTCCAGAGCGCACCAAAGGTCTTCGACATCCCTTTTCCCTCTGCAGGAGACAGAAAACAATGAATCTTTTCCAGAAAAGAGATTCTGGTCACAGATAGATTTAAAAAGCTTGTCTGTTTAAGATTGACTGACGTTTAATGAATTTAAACATAAATTCACACCACTTCTGATACTTTTTAAATTATACCTCACCACATTAATAAACAAAGTAAGTGCTTAAATGCATTTTATAAGCCATACATCCATTTTCTTCAGCTTATCCAGTTCAGTTTGGGATGGAGCCTATCCCAGCTGTCATAGGGTGAGAGGCAGGGTACCCCCTGGACAGGTCACCAATCTATCACAGGGCTAACAGAGTGACAGACAACATTCACAATACCTACTGCCAATTTAGAATCATGGATTGACTGTGTGTGTATGTTAGGTTAACATGCATGTCTTTGGACATGCGTGTTAACCTAACAAGTCTTTTGACTGGGAGGAAGCCGGAGTACCCACAGAGAATCCAAGCAAGCATGGGGAGAACATGCAAACTCCAAACAGAAAATCTCCATCCCACCAGTGGATTCAAACTCAGGACCTTATTGCTGTGAGGTGACAGTGCTAACCACTGCACCACCGGCCATCAACCCAAATGACTAATTTCAAAAATGGAGCACGATATGACTGTTCTTGCAAGTATACATTTTTTTTGTTGAAAGTTTGTTTAAGAAGTTCATTTTCAAACATTTGGGCATTTCTTTGAGGTTATCAATAGCTGCTGCAATAGCTACTGCAACAGTCACTCCTGTGAACGGAAAACACTGCCAATTATAGATGCCATCAACGTGGATGAAGGCGATCGTGTACAAGCAAAGGAAAACCTCTGAAACCACAAACAGTAACTGGCAGCGCAAAAGTAACTTCCCAAACTCTTGAAGTCAAAGGGGACCCTTTAACTGCTTACTCTTTTCTTCCCAAAGCCTCCTTTGTCCTGTCCCCAACTTCAAATGTGCAGATTGGCGGCCCATGGGCGACTTAGATCCGGTCCCGTCGAGGTGAAAAATCCAATTAACCTGCAGCTCCAGCTGCCTTCGTTATAATCCCCTCCCATAATTATGAAATTACTAGATGCAGGATTTCAAATGAAAAAAGGATGAGAGTGATTGGCTGGGAAAAAAAAAAAAGATGAAATGAGCCATTCCCTGCCAGTATACAGAGTTCCCATTTACCTCAAGGAGGAACAGCTATTTCTTATGACTGAATTTGAAGGTGAAACCCACAAAGTCCTTGTAATCAGAATAACACAAATCCTAACCACAACTTGAGGACAGTAAGGATGGTGAACTAGTCATCCGAGATTAATGGATAATGATGCATGGACTTTACCTTATTGAAACATATAAAAACAGGGCCAGTTTGAGTGCTTTGGAATCTCCAGTGGGATAAATGTTTCATTCTGGAGGGCTGTAACTGTTAAAAATTAAACATGAAATAAAACAAATTAAACCAAAAAAAAAAAAAATCAGCTTTCTACTGACGTGTTACTAAACACAGCTAAACAACAGACTGCAGTGAGGTGCGGTACAGGCAACTAATTTATTTTTATGAAGTGTCTCGACTGCATTTAAACTGTGAAAAAAAATTAATGAATGAGGTCTCACAAATTATCTTGCAGTCTCATTAAAAGTCATTGTAGATGCTGTTCCAGTCTTTCAGAAATACAGAGCAAAATAAACCATTCATCCACAGACTTTTGAATTTTTCAAAGATCTACTGTGTCTCGCCTCACTCTTAGTGCAGGTCCTTACCTCTCAACACTTCTGCCTCCAGCTCTGTGAATGCTAAAACCGTGAGCCTCACAAAGCAAAAGTTTCTGATTGCTGCAAAAAATAAACAACTGAAAGCATTTTAAATTAAATGAACTATTATAACATGCAATGAGCTGCACAACTGCCTTTTATGTGACAATAGTGGCCAAACAATTATATTGATTGATCCATCAAGAAATGTATACATAGTAGCAGTACTTGTACTTACATTCTTGTATTTCGTCTTTGATGCGTTTTTTTTTATTTTTTGGGACTGTTTTTGACTAATATACGCGGCGCATAACACATTGCACATGTCCAGTTCCCATGGAATTTAATAAATTGCATGACACAATTTTCTTATGTAATCACATGAGTTATCACATAGTTTTCAGTAATCAGGAATGATGCATTCTTTAAATCTTGTGTTCAGGTCCTCTACAGCAGAGAGACTCCATCTTATCAGTGAATCTAATATTCGTCTGATAAACTCATTGGCACTCGCCGGAGGGAAGCCTCAAGCAATAACTACAGGATCTCCTGCTGTGTACAAGCTTCTGCAGGCCGTTACAGATGACTCCCACTCACAAGACACCTACTGTATGCCGTCTCTCACGTAAAATGATCCATTATACTGCTGTATTCACACAGCAGCAACGTCTTTATTCATCATCTGACAAGAGGAGAAAGAATGTGTAACCAGTTAATGTCCGCTCGCCTAGCCTACTTTCTAAAGGACATCTAAGGAGCAAATATAGTATGGCAGGACAGCTGTTTCCATCTTTGCATTGCTTTTATTGTAATAGGGAGATTGATGGAGTCATGATAAAGCACACTTAAACTTAAATCTGAGTGAGTCAGACGGCTCGAATATCTTAACAAAACATAACACAACAGAGACGAAAGTCAGTGAGACAGAAGTTCTCCTATCAATGAGCCAGCGCGATAACAAAAAGAACAAAACAAAAAACCACAGCCATAAAGTAATAATTGCCCCTTGAAACATCAGAAAAATTTCTTTTATCCTAACAAACAAAATCTATAAAAAGCAAATATTATTATTATTATTATTACATGAAGAGCATACTCCTAACTGCATGCTATTGTATTGTAATACTGATAAAAACATTCAATGCAATATGTTAATATGTAAATTGTAACTGTTGGAATCTTTTTGCAAAATATGTATTACATTTCCAAGGCTCATTAATATATTTATAATTGATAAACAGAGGGGGGGCTGTAACCTTGGGTATTGGTGTGCATTCCACCTGAATATTGATTTTGAGTTTCCTTGCTGGTGGCAAATGCGCAAGGAGGCTATGAAGAGAAGATATAAAATATATTATGAATGTCTCTGTTGGATTGTAGTTTCTCATTAAGATTCAGAGGGGCCTTTGCAATGGAACCTTGTCATGCTAATCCTGGGCAAGTGGTCCCACAGGGTCCCAGGAACTGTGCGCGAGCATAATCTTGAAGAACATTTTTTTTGTCTGTGATCTTTGTCATATTACTTGGGTTGCCTTTGTGTTGTCATTGTCCTATTTGTATAGTAGTTTGTCTTAGTCAAATATCTGGTTATAAGAGAGCAAAATGCACGGATTGCTCCACTTCTCCTCCATTTGAAAGAGAACAGAAGCAGAAAGGATTTTCCATCTTAGCATGCCCAACAAGTGTTAAAAATGCAAACGCACTCTGTTGTTTATGAAATGATTTGGGTTCAGGCCACTTGTTTTATTAATGAATAATCAGCTAGTTCACATGTTCAAATGCAGAGTATCCAGAGCTAAAGCAATAAAACAAGAACAAATAAACCCATCAGAGGAAATGAATATACAGTATGCTGTATAATTTAATGTCTACTGAACTGTAGGTCAGTTTCAATATAGCATGAGTGAAGTGTTGTGAGATCTAATCTGATTTCATTTTATTAAAATGAGAATGCAGTTCTAGGAATCCGTTGCACTTCTCTGATTCATATCAACATCTCTTTTTCTTCTTCTTCTTTTTTTTACTCTTGGCCAATAACAGCACACAGAACTACTTTGTTAGCTTACTACACATTAAACTGAAGGTCTCCAGTTTTTAATGGAACATTGGTGAAACAAATACAATTTACAATTTCAATTTTCCTCCTCATCATATGAGAGTATAAACAAAGGTGCCCAGGTTGTTTTTGTACTTTAAATCAAGCCTGACATACATACACATTATTTTGGAAGTGGCTGGGTGGTGCTATTACTATGCTGTGCCATTGTTTCATCTTTAGCGGAAAGCTCTGAAATCTATCCACAGCACATTTCTTAGCTGATGAAATTACTGGCATGACCTTTAAAGCCTTCTCTTTAGACTTCTTATGTCTGAAATAACAATAAAATCTCTTGTCAATCATGTAAATTACATCTCAGATTCAATGGATCACATTGCAGGGAGGAATGGAAAAAAGCATTATGTTGACTGAAAGAGGGAGGACAAGCAATTAATGATATCTGAGCTGGGGTTTCATATCCCCAACAATCATAAATGATCAGATGGACTAATGTCAGGCATGCTTCCGCCTTCCAACTAATTTCTCCGTTAATTCAGAAGGGTAAATTACTTTGCGCTTATTTGTGATAATCATAGTATTGACACTCAGCTCCATGAATGGTTCCCATTACATGTTTCACCAAAAGCCCTGGAAGTAGACTTTTATTATGAATTATTTCAAGTGTAATGGAATATCCTGGTGCTGCCACCTGATTGATTAGTTTTACCCTTTGTGTATACCACATGTCTGGCTGCAAAGGTCCTAACTTTCTATCATTTTAATAAGAGACTCAGGCCCGATGTTGTAATTAAATGCATAAGACTACACTGTAATGCAATCATTACGGCAAATGTTCATTTTGCTGTCTGGCTTTTGGGAAATGCAATATTTCCTCCCCGCACATGTGCTCTTCAAACTAAGTTAAAGCAGAGCCTGGGGGATTCCAACAGATGCTCGATGGTTGTGTTGTCTCGAGTACATCGGGGCCTTTTTCAGCTTGAAGGTGATATCAAGTAGGAGCCACATTACGACTCACTTCGATGTTATAGCTCACAGCTGTGACTGGTAGATCAGTGAAGTCAGCTTTTCAGCTGATATTTGAAAGAACCGCTGGATGTCCATTTATGTGTGTGTGTGTGTGTGTGTGTGTGTGTGTGTGTGTGTGTGTGCGTGTGCGTGTGCGTGTGTGTGTGTGTGTCATCTTCTGAATCTGAGTAATCTTCTGTATAAAAGCTTTTTGGTATAGGGCAGCTGCATCTCTGCATTTATGTCTGTAGCAATAGCAGGTCTAACAACAACCTAATCTAAGCTTTTCTCAGGTGGTTTGGTTTCCTCATTTCATGCATGTGTGATTAAAAAAATACATTTGGTTTGTTAACACTTCACAATACGTGACTAAGGCCAGTAGTACACATAAT
>JAMQGT020008030.1:0-11420 GCA_024447675.2 Pterophyllum scalare
GCACCTCTGTCTGTGAGGGATATGATACTTTGAAGTATTTTTCAGAGAAGTGTGGCTGATGCTCATTTATGAGTGGTTGGGGGTCTGCTGCTGTTGCTGCAGTCGGCTTTTGTTTCCCAGTCACTGAGCAGAATAATGAGATCAGATTGTCTCATTCTTGGTCTTCTTCTGTTCAGTCATTTTCCACAGTAACACCACATTTTGCTGCCCACAGTTTTTTTTTTTTTTTGCCAACTTACTGTCTTAACTCTATATGTTTGCTACAAACAGATGATGCTTTTTACTATCAACTTTTTATTCATTTTTAAAAAAGAAAAACAAACAAACAAACAAACAAAAAAAACCAAACATACCTGGCAGTTCCTTGCTGCTGCTAAGAATTGCTTGAGTTTCTTGAGAGCTGCAATGATTCTTTTTTTTTTAAGCCTTTTAAAACTTTGTAGTAATAAGTAAAGTAAGTGAAATATTTATCTTTTATTCAAAGCAGCAATTTGCAACCTTGCAGTGTTACCTGAGACAGCATGATCATCGCTGAACACATCTTCAAACTTCAGAACTTTCAGTTGTGCAAGTTTCCAAGGTTGGACTAGAGCTAGATTAGATTAGTCCAGAGGGTACTCCATTCTTCTGTGATTGATTGTCTTCTGGCAGGCCAGTGATGATGCTAAAAGCTTCAGTTGTGGACCTGGACAAGTTGCTTGTTTAATGTTTAATGTCAAAAATGTCAGTTTGCTGCTGACAGGTAGCTTAAAATTGGACTTTTGGTTATCTCACTTGCTATCTGTAAGAATTTATTAAAAACACAAATATTAATTGCAGTGAGAGTCAGGCTGAGTGAAGAAGTATAAAACTGGTCATATTTTGATGTATAAATAGTGCATGTAGAATGAAAGGGCAAGGTAAAGGCCACAACACAGCATTACTCTAAATGTTTTATAAGTAATCATCAGCCCATCTCTGCTGCCAGTGTTGACAAAATAATTTTATTAGTTTATTTTGACTTCCTCCACATTGAAAACTCCTTGCATAATGATTATTTGTGTGACTACAGCAGCTTACGTGTTTTCAATCTGTTGCCATGTTTATTTAGTCACTTTAATGAGTCCACTAAATAGTAACATAGTAACTACTGCAATCACGCCTGTCTTTGAGTGTCAATAAACAATGCGTGTACATGTGCCAAGCTGCTGCTCCTCATCTTTGTCACTGTGTCCTTATCTGTCTGAAGTGATCAGATGAAGAAGGTATGTGTGTGTCTGTGTGTGTGCTCATATTTGCATCTACAGTGTTACACTTCTCTCCCTCAAGTGTGCATTTGCATTTGGAAGAACAGCATTCTGTGTGTGTGTGCGTGTGTGTGTGTGTGTGTATGTATGTGTGTGCGGGGGGGGGGCATGGGAGTGGGGGGGTGTTTTGGTCTATTCATGTATTTTCATAGGGCAAGCTTGAGGCCTGAACTAGAAGCTTCACCCTGCACTCAGCCAGTCTCTGTGGTGTGTGCGTGTGTTACAGCTTTGCTTTTATAAACGTGAACCAGCTGAGTTACCATTCCAGTATAAGTAATGCCATCATTACTGGTTTTATATCATCAGAGTCATGATCACTATTTACAGAAAGGGCCTGTCAATAACTGTCAGTGTTATACTGTATGAACTCGCCCACAGCACAAGGCACACGTGCAGTCTTTTTTAATAGAACTGACTTTTATGTTTGTCTCTGTTTGTCCAGGATACATACTGATGCTTTCTCCATTTGGGTTGGCAGTATATTTTGACAAGTCATATGTGTTATGTCTATATTATTGATGGTGGCACAAACCAAGCCAAGCTTTGCTTTAAGCATTTTGTGCACATCTGTTCACCTTGCTGCTCTTCTCCTGCTCAGCAGTGACAGCCGTCTCAGTAAAATGTGTAATATTTAGCAGCAGAGAACAGAATAAAAGTTTAAACTGGATGCTGTGCTGCATGAAAGAGCTTTGCTAACATGATTTTCATCAAACTCAATAAAAAAAAGCAGTTTCTTCCATTTCTGTTGCAGTGCTGATTTATGCATCATGGTGGTAAAGATATTGCGGTAATATTTTTTTTTTGCCAATTTTCTTCCCTTGCACAAGTGCTTGCAGTATTTTTCCACCACTAAATTCTTGTAATATCAAACTGGTAGAACAAAATATTTATCTGGGAACAGGAAATTATTGAAAGCATGCTGGTGGGCTGTCTTTCTTTTGAGTGGGCTCATTTATTCATGATATTTACGTCAGAGTTGCCATAATCCAGTGTGATATGGTAAATCAGGACTCTTCCACAGCACTCAAACATGATTCACAGCTCAGCATGTCTGGATGAGAGTCAGACTCATAAAAAATCCATTATTTTAATGGGTGCTTGCTCCACTTTCCCACAGATTTGGCATCACTGACCTTTGTACAGTAAGTCTGTGTTCTGCAAGTGACCTGTTATGCACACATCAGCAGCTGCATCCATTAGTAAGATTGCAAACATACAAACATATAGCTGTAAAAGTGCATGCATCCATGTATTCAGAGTAGGCATGCGTTTGTGAATGTGTCTGTGTAATGCTGCTCACCCATAGTCTTGAGTGAGGCATACTTGTTGAAGCCAATTCCCAGGTTGTTATGAGGATGAGACAAAGCCATGGCTGGACCCAGGGGAGATAAAGCTGCATTATTTAAATGGTTGTGATCTATGGGAGAGAGCGACAGAGAGAGAAAGAAAAAGAGACAGAAGCAAATATCAAGCACATATCTAAAAGGTGATCAAAGAAAATGCTAATTGGGAGACTATCCTCTAGAGGAATAACAACATTAAACCGTATAAAGAAAGAACAGCAGCAATTCCTCTCTAACTCTGGCCTTATATGGCTGACGCTGTTTTTCATGAGTGGACTTTTAAATGTTTTGTGTGTGTGTGTGTGTGTGTGTGTGTGTGTGTGTGTGTATATGTGTGTGTGTGTGTGTACGCCATTTCCAGAAAGTGATGCAAAACACTTGCTAAGCTTTTTTAGTCAAGAATGCGAGAACGATTAGCTGTAGGCATGATTTGTGCATTTCTATGAGTCCACATTAAAAAATGTGCTTTTCTGCTTAAAATAACAAATATATTTAAAAAAGCCTTTTTACATGTGCAGGTTAACCAGGACAGGAGCAAAGCCTGCTTTATTTAGGCCTCCTGTTTGAGTGGAAACAAGGACAGCTGACAAGCAAATTAAGCACACAAATCTAAAGTTGAATTACACGCACTCATCTTGCAAAAAAAGTTGACAGATTTGTTTATACTGTACCACTGTAAGTCAGACAAACTTGCATATTTACAGCTGTGTGGTTATTGCCTAACTGAAAATGCACGCTCACATTCCTGCAGGCACAGAGCCAAGCATTAAACTGTAACTTAACAGATATACCACCACAACTTCTATCTCATGCAATTTGTTTTTGGTATTTTATTATGAAGTTTGAATGTTGATGTACATGTTTTTTGTTTTTTTTAAAGAGGGGTTTGTTTTCCCAGTTGAAACCTCAGTAGTCTGAAATTGTTTCATAATAATCTGTCTTAAAGACTGATATAAACATTGGTACCCCATTCAGTTCAGTTCAGTTTTATTCATATGACAAAAACAGTTCCCCCAAGGTGCTTTATATTGTAAGGTAAAAATCCAGACTATTGGACACTGAATAGCTATTTGTCAACAGTGGTAAGGAATAACTTCCATTTAACAAAAAGAAACCTCCAACAGAAACTGGCTCAAACTTGGGCAGTCATCTGCTGTGGGAGGTTAGGGGGAGAGGGGAAAGAGAAAAGAAAAGATGAGAGTATGAAAAGACCATGACAAAACAGCAGTAATGGTGGCATTAGGGGAGTGAAAGAGGGGAATAGAGGAGAAATGCTCAGTGCATCAATGGGAAGTTCCCCAGCAGTCTGAGACTATAGAAACATAACTAAAGGGAGAGTTCAGGATCACCTGATCCCAGCCGCACCTATAAGCGTTATCAAAAAGCAAAGTTTGAAAAACTAGAGAGGTTGTCTGTCTCCTGAATCCAAATTGAGAGCTGGTTCCACAGAAGAGGAGCCTGAAAGATGAAGGCTCTGCCTCCCATTCTACTTTTAAATACCCTAGGATCCACCAGTAAGCCAGCAGTCTGAGCACAAAGTGCTCTGTTGGGATAACATGATACTACAGTCTTAAAGATATGATGGGGCCTGATTATTCAAGACCTTGTATGTGAAGAGAAGAATTTTAAATTCAATTCCGAATTTAACAGGAAGCCATTAAAGAGAAGCCAACATAAGAGAAATATGATTTTTCTTTCTAGTTCCTGTTAATAATCTTGCTGCGGTGTTTTGGATTAACTGAAGGATTTTCAGGGAGTGATAATAAGAAATTACAATAGGTCAGCCTTGAAGTAACAAAGGCAGGATGTTTCTAATTTTACTGATATTGCACAGATAAAATGAGGTAGCCCAAGCTATGTGCATGTTAATGGACAAAAAGAATTCCAAGATTCCTCACAGCTTTAATGGAGGCCAAGGTAATGCAATCCAGGGTAAGTATTGGGTTAGATATCATGTTTCCTGAGGATTGTAGGGCCAAATTTCTCATGTGGCCTTCAGTGTTTTTGCTTCCCACCAGAAACTGTTGGTGGCTGAGTCCACCGATAGCGTGTGACCCTCATCTCTCTAGTATGAATTTAGTTTGTCTAGCCATTCTTTATCAGGTCTTCATCGTTTATTAATCCCATTCGCGAGTGTTCCCTGGGTTTTAAACAGGACACACAGGGCAGTAAAAGAATCAGATATTTTTCTTAGGAAAATGAATGTACAGAAACCCAGCTCTAATCACCAAGAGGCACTCAAGTCTGTAGATCTGTAACTGTTGCTTAATTAATTAACACAGAATAAGGAGACAATGTTGTGCCAGTTATACCAAAGAGAAGAGCAGAAAGAAGTAAGTTGAGATTTTTGGAAGTAATATAGAAAGAAACTACACTCTATTGTATTTACAGAAACATTCAAGAATGATACTAAATCTTTGACAATAATAGGACAGCACCTCTAAAACTCTGCAAGCCTTCTGCAGAAACAAGGTCAGGCCAGGATTACCTCCCTTCTTCTCCAAGTGCTCATCTTTCCAGAAGTATAACACTTAGCTAAAACAGTTTCCTGTAGAGGATACGCACACACACTTTCCCAAAACTCCACAAACAAACACACAAACCCGACACCCGCATCCACCAGCCCCACAATAACTGAAACGCATCAATGCGAGTCAAGTGAGGGGAAACAGGAGAGCGAGGCGTAGAGCGTGGGTGATGCAGGGAGAGAACCAGAGAGCAAGGAATTTGAAACCACCACTGACTGATTGAATTAGAAATAGATCTTCACTTCCCCTTGTAATTGATATGCAGTAATGACATGCTGTGTAGCATAGAGTGCAGGGAAGCCCGACTGTGTACGTTGTAATTTCATGTGTGTGTAGTGTGTGTGTGTGTGTGTGTGTGCATGTGAAATGCATGCCACTATTGTCTTATGTGAACCCCTCTAATCACTCATTCATTTACCTAGAGTTAAAAAGGTGTGCAACTGTCAATCAACTGATAAATAAATACACACTGTTTTTTTGTTTCCAGGAATTTTGATTGCTCAACATTTAAAGCAGTAGCTCCTGCTCTTTAAGTGGCCTACATTTGGATCCCTTGTTCTCAAGCATTCCTTTTGTGAACCAACAACAGTGGAAATAATGAGAGGGTCTGACAGAAAGACAGAGAGTTGAAGGCAGACACAGCTAATTGATGGAGAGATCCCTGGCCACTCTCCAGTTTGTCCACAGGGCTGTTCCCGGCCACCAGAAAGAGAGTGAGAGAGAAAGAGAGTGAGACAAAGAGTTTTTCTTGAGAGATTTTGTTGTGTTGCTCCAGCATAACATGTGCATACTAGTTTTGTCCTTTTTCCACTCAGTGAGTTTTGGTAATACTATAACAGTCATGGTAATATATTGCGAAATAGGACAGAACAGGAAAAATGGGAAATGGGTATGACAGTTTAGTCTATGTGTTAGTGTTCTCAAATTGTTTGTGATGCATCTGTTTACATTTAGAGTGAGATTTATGAACATCTTCATCCTTTGATTTTGTGATGGCAAATAGCTGCTGTTCTGACTGGAGTAAGAAGCCATTTGCCCTTCAGTGATAAGGACGGGTATGAAAACAACATTACAAATGACATTTCAAAAACACTTTAGGAGTTTTTGCCATTGCTTAGCATTAGAAACACAGAGTTTACACTATTCTTCAGCCGCATATATACATTAAGTATGCATGGAGCAACATAAGCTGTGGATTTGTCTTACATTCCCTCTTGTTTTAAATCAGTGTATCTGCCTCCTAAATAAGTTTTTATATTGATGTTTGCTAATGATGTCTGGTGGTGTGGACTTTGCCCCCCCCCACACACACACATACACATACACACACACATACACATACACATACACACACACATCCATCCATCCTACTCCAGCTGCCAGTCGCAGGGCTAACACAGAGACACAGACAACCTTCACACTTACATTCACACCTATGGGCAATTTAGAATCACCAATTAACCTAACCCCACTAACGACATATCTTTGGACTGTGGGAGGAAACTGGAGCACCTGAAGAAAACCCACGCAAACACGTGGAGAACATGCAAACTTCATACAGAAAGGCCAATGTGGATCCAAACCGAGACCCCCTTGCTTTGTGGCAACAGTGCTAACCACCATGCCACTGTTGTGAAAAACACTGAAGATACTAATTAATAATAGTGACCAAAAAGACAGGAGCAGGCAGAGAAAACAAAAACAGCAGAGCTCTCTAAAGATGAGGGGAACTGCACAGTTGGGTCAGTATTATCCATAGTGTTGCCATTACAAGCACCTTTTACATTATGCTTCTCATAATATGTCATAACTTCAACAATATGTTAAAACCTACAGGCGAACAGTGTCATGCTGCTGTAGTAAAATCTGCTTGTAATTAAAGAGTTGCTCAAGAGTTGCTCATGTCACACTTTCTAGCACAGGTTTAGAAAAGTGGCCTATAAATAAACATTATTAGCACTATTAGAATGTTTAAAGTAAATCTAAAATTGTAGCTTAATTCAGTTTGGGTTATTTATGTCCTCATTCTGAGCATTGCTTTATGGTCGTTCTTTCGAATAATTGTTAATTAATTTGCATCAGTCACAGATACCTCACTAAAAGCAGGAGTTTAATGGTTAATTGAAAAGGAAGAGAAAATATGGGGGGACAGTCACAGGAGGGTGAGCATCCTTTTCAGTATAACAGCCATTTAATTTCCACATTGTGACTTTAGCTTTTTTTTTTAAAAATCCCAGCCTTAGAAATGAAGTGATATCACCAGGTTGGCATTTATAAAGCATACAGGAAGCAACACAACAACACAAAAGCAACAGGTGAAGTATCTAATGCTTGTTTTAGGCTAATGTGGTTGTGTCTGTTCACATAGGTATTTGCCTACGCAAATGTGCTCCTTTGGTTGCTACCATCTCGTCATGGTTGCCCATAGTTTCTGTGGGAGTGGCAACTTAACTACTAGCTGAGCGGTACCAAAACACTGAAACAGGATCACGCAAACCGGAAAAGGAAAACGTTTACTTTTAAAGTAAAAGTTGTGCCGCACCACTGCAGCCAACATCTTTCAAAAGAGATATTTATTTTGAAAGCAAACAATCTGCATTTCCAGTTTGCATCATGGTTTCACTAGCTCTTAGTGAGCGGTTTGCAGACAAGTCATCGTCTTCTGTGCAAGCGAAGGGTGATCCTGGCAATTTGCTTGTGACCAAAGCGATCAGAAGGAGGTTTTCGGTGGAGGACTGTATATCTCTTTGTGACCATTTTCACCTAGTGACAGCAAGCAACCTCCCACAAGCACTCACCAAGTGGTAAAGGAAAACAAGTTGCTCCCTAGCAGCCGGCGATTACCAGGCAGTCACCAGCCAGTCTTTTTGTCCTGTTTTGTGTTGCTTTTAAAATATGTCATGCTTTGCACTTTTTGGATACATTGTTTGATGTTTTCTGTAAAATGTGTTTGACAAACAAACTTGAATTCATTTGATCTAATGTGTTTTCCATGTTTGGAACAACTTGTAGTTTTGCCACACCAGACCCACCTCAGCTACATCTGCACTACACAAATGCAGCTGGGTTCTCTGAGCACCGTTTGGTCTTTTGATTAGTCCTCGATCCTCCCTCATGTGTTTCTCTGATTTTATGAGATTTTTTCCACTGAGGTAAAGAAAAATCTTTTAGGGGAAAGACTTTTTTTTTTTTTTACCTGTTTAACTGAGACTGCCATGTTTTCCCTCTCTCTTGGTGTTTGTTTGTGTTCTTCCTGTTAGGTTCTTTCTGTTATGTTATGTGTCCTTAGAGTATTTTTTTTGTCAGTTACTGGATTTTTAAAGTATTTTTTTTGGACATTACTTGCTCCAACCAGTTCTTGGATTTTACCTGACACACTTTAATACTTTTCTATGAGTCGCTTTTGCGCCATTTTTTCCTCCTCTCTGCAACTTGTCTGTTTCCGTAAGTGTCCTGTGTTTGCATCATCTCTCTTGACTGAACTGTGACTCTGGGAAAAAAGATGGTTGTTACTGCAAGGCAGCATAGTTAAAAACATTCTTCCAATTGTTTCACCATTTTTTTTCAAACATAAAATATTTCTGCTATTTTTCATTTTCAGATTGATGAAACATCAAGTAACTGTTTTTATGTGTAATTCAGGAAATCTGACTTCTTAGCCATTGTGAGACTCTTCATACCACCATATAAAAATGCAAGAGAGATTGAAAAGGAATGAATTCTTTCCCGCTTTTTGTATTCTGAATAAATTCTCTCTAAATGTCCCACATTTTCTCTGCATGTGTGTTCACCAGTGTGCGCATGTTTTTGATGTACTATAGTATGGAGGCCTCAGAGGAATAGCACTGATAAGAATTCAAATTTATGTTTATTAAATAGAAGCAGAGAAGAAAATGAGGACTTTACCATACATGAATGTAATTCACAATGTGTAGAGGTAGAAACTGTGAAAGTGAGCAAATGTTTGTGGACCTCTTTTAGTGGTTCTGTGTGCGTGTGTGTCCATTACTTCTGTGAGCAGCAAATAAAGCCTGGTTTGCATGGTGCACGCTCCCCTCCAGCGTGTATTTGTTTTGATTCGTGTGTGTACTTTGAAGCATACCTTGTTTGTGTTTGTGACTAGTGTGTGTGTGTGTGTGTATGTGTGTGTGTGTGTGTGTGTGTGTGTGTGTGTGTGTGTACAGGCAGGCAGGAGAGCACCGCTGGGTGATGGCCTAATTCAGCGGGGCTCAACATCAAAGAGGCGGACTGCTGCAAGGGCTTCAGCTAGTCTTACTCTGAAATGACTACTGTCACACACAAAGCCAGTGAGAGAGCGAGAGGAGAGATGTAGGGAAAGAAGAAAGGAAAACAATACGTAACGTATACATATTTATGTTACGTTCATTTGCTGAGTACAATTTAATCCCTGTATGATGTTTCACAGTGCATAACACTAGCAGGGACCAGTCTGAGTGATATGCAGGTTGAAATAAGATCATCTATAGAACTGTGGGGGCGTGGGGCTCTCTGTATGTGTTTGTGGTGTATGATTTTACGTGAGAGAAGGAAGGGGAAGAAAAAAACAAGGCTAGAGAAGGGTAGAGAGGGTCAGAGGAGGCTTAAAGTCTTTTGACTGTATGTATAGCACATGTTCCTAATGTAATGCACCAGCTGTTCAAGGGACTGGTCTGCATATGTGCTGATGTGCATGTTAGTTTATTAGAGCGGAAGGTACAGAATCATATATGTGTCCTCACATACTGTAGGCCACCTGGATTAGTGGCGTTCCGTCAGGATGAGCAAGGCGAACAGTGCTCACCTCATGAAATCTAAAAATAAACATCAATTAAAACTTAGCAAAAACGACCCCATCTACTTTCATCTCAAACAGCGATCTGTCATAAGGCTTCTCGCCTGTTTACAACCATCCTTTACATTACTGCCATCTTGTAGTAGCGCAAGGCGGCTGTTGTTTTAGTAAGCAGGCTTTGCCTTGATTCCACTGAAATCCATAGTGTCTCGATTCCATGGGTGTGTCCATGTCCTGTTAGCGATGGTTGGAGCTTGTCAAGCTGAGAGGCCAGCAGCCTTTTCTGGCTGTTTGCACAGGTGCATTGTGAATAAACCTCTGGTCTTTGACGGGTAACTGATGGGAGACTAGCATGGTAGACATGCTGCCACTGGCTCTGCTTTCACTGTTATGAGCTCAGTCACGATCTGCACTTTGTGTGGAAACAAAGCTAGCATCAGCAAATGGACGAGCTTCTATGATTTCTTCTTAACAGATGAGTTTTGTTTTATTGTGCAAGATGAAGTGCAAAGTGAAGAAGTTTTTTTTTTTAAACTCCTTTAGCAGGTTAGCAGAGAAAGCCTTGATGATGCAGAGCGGACATCAACTCCTGCAAGGTATGGTTTAATAAAGCGGGCAGGTTGAACTCAGCCAGCACTTTCAGATTAGCATCTATGAGAAATTACTTGGTTGAATGAATGTAAAAAGTTTAACCAGCTCTTTCACTATTACACCAGCTTCATTTTACTTTAATACTTTTAATCATACTTAATACTTTTTATTTGTTTTTAATATATTTAATGTACCTACAAAAATGAAGGCATTGTCCTGTTTTTCTGAGCTCATTAACTGTTTCTCAGCATTTCTCAGAATATTTTTACTTTTGATACTTTATCCAGAAATTGCCAATAATGCAGTTTAATGTATAGTGTGGTGTTTTTATAGTGTTTTATTGCTTATTTTAATGAAGGAATGGTTCAGAAATTCATTCACCATTCAGCTAATGGTAAATATTTATGTAGTAATATAGTAAATATTTATTTAGTATTATAGTAAATATTTATTTAAATATCAAAATGATGATGTTTTATAGGACTCAAGTGTTGTGATAGTGTTTTGGCTTTAAAACAGCAGATGGTTATGTGTACTCAGGCTGTGTCATCATGCTAATTCAGGCCACAGCTGCCGTAATGGAGTGTGTACGCTGAGCTGGTGTAGTATCACTGAGCCGGGACACTTTTAGAAACACGTGCTTTCATTCAAATTAAACATAGTGAAAGTAATACCTGAGATGTTGGTTGGAGCTTCTGTGATGAAGCCGATTTTGGCTTGCTTATCAATGTTTCTTCTGCTGCTGTGGCTGCAAAACATTTCATAAATCATGAATCCGCGCTGCCAGTCTAGTGTTTCAGTTGGGTGATAGCCATGCTCGCAGGCTAACCTCTCACTGCTCCGTTGAACACAGGCAAACAATGTAAGAATGAATAACATG